>JAJMES010000023.1:0-21058 GCA_030574275.1 Pichia sporocuriosa
GAAGAGTTTGAAAATCCAGTCTCTGAAGTGAAAAATCCCACTTTATTTGAGCAGGAAGGAGCACGAAACAATGGGATTGAAAGTTAGAACAGTATTATATGCTCTGGCAACCTACACCGGCTATACAACATATAGTTATATTCAAGCTCGACGAGCTATTAGTGAACGTGAACTTGAGTACCAAAGAGGTGGATCCGAAGATAAACGATTTGATGTTCTCGAAATACATGGTAGATATGAAAATCCCTTTCGAGAGTACAGACCACAAACTCTGTATGAATTCTTTGTGATGCGATTGATTGAACTGAGTGAATTCGGCCCAAGAGGGGGTGTACCAGCGGAAACTACTGATAGAGTTAGTGAACTTGGATGGGTGAAACCAGTTGTCAAGGAAATTTCTGAAATGCGTGCTCGTTGTCTAAAGGAAGGAATGGCTGCATATACATGGTTAGGGCAGAGTTGTGGATTATTTCATAGTAGTGATAAGGTATTTTTAATTGATCCTTTATTTGAAGACACTATTGTTAACGAACGATTTGGACCGCGTAGGATCGTTCCATGTCCAATAGCAGTTAATGATGTTGTTAATGTTGTTAAACCAGATTATGTACTCGTGAGTCATGATCATCCTGATCATCTTGGTGAGGAGAGTGTTAAGCAACTTTCTGCGCTAAGAGAAAAATGCAAATGGATTGTCCCTGTCGGTCTTGGTGAATTCTTATGTAAGTATGGTATATCAAAGGATCAAATTTTAGAGATGAAATGGTGGGAAAGGCACCGTATTGACGAAGAGTTTGAAATTGTTTGTTTGCCAGCAATGCATTGGTCCGGACGCATGCTTGTAGATTCAAATAAATCATTATGGTGCAGTTTCCTTGTGGTGAAAAATGGACAAAGTTTATTCTATCATGGTGGAGATACAGGATATGCCGAGGGAGTGTTCAGTAAAATTGGTGAAATTTATGGGCCCATTAAATTTGGTGCATTACCTATAGGTCAATATTGTCCTGAATGGCATCAAAAACCAAGACATATTAGTCCAGCAGAGAGTGTCAAAATTATGAAGGAGATGCAGATGCACAAGATGACTGGTGTTCATTGGGGAACATTTGTATTGAGTTCTGAACAATATCTTGAACCAGGAAAATTACTGAAAGAAGAGGCATTGAAAGATGGCCGTGTAAATAATATCATTGTTCCATCACAGGGAAGGACGATATTTATGAAAGAGAATAAAATTGATTTTGTCAACGATGATATCATTGCAAAAGAAGATATTCGGAGTATTGTCTATAAATAATAACAACATGTTTATATAAAGAAAGATTATAAATTTTTAGCAAGTTCAATGAATTCAGTAAATTCATCGTCATTTATTGGATAAGTATGATGATCTGAATCAGGGAAAGTTTTTGTTTTCACATCCGTAGAATATCTTTGTAAAGCATCTACTGATTGTGAATAAATGTCTAAGTAGGGTTTAACAAATTTAGCCTTTTTAGAATCTGTCATTCCAAGTGCATCAGCCATGACCAAAACTTGTCCACTTGTAGTATTACCGGCACCTATACCTATAGTTGGAATATTCAGATTTTCAGTTATAAATTTTGATAATTTTTCAGGGACGCATTCAAGAACAAGTAGTTTACATCCAATACTTTGCAAATGCAGAGCTTGTTTATAAATATCCAAAGCACTTACAGAAGTTCTCCCCTGTGCTTTGTAACCACCTAAAATATTGAATTTTTGTGGTTGTAAGCCAATATGGCCTGTAACGGGTATGCCATAACTAGTCAGAGTTTTCACTTTATCTGTGATTTCGTAAGAACCCTCAACTTTGATCGAACCAATTTTACCAAGTTTCATTAGTTTTATAGCCGTTTCAACACATTTTTCAGTTGACGATTCAAAGGAACCGAATGGTAAATCAACAATAATGAATTTTGAATTTACTCCACGAACAACTGAAGCAGTTGAATGATAGAAATCTTCAAATGTCAACTCTAAAGTTGACGGAAAACCTTTAGCAACCATGGCAAGGGAATCACCGACAAGAACAACATCAATATCTTGAGTTGTGTCAGCTATTCTTCCCGTGATATAATCGTGAGCCGTGATGACTGATATTGGCTCTTTTTTTGCATATAACTTATATATGTCACCAAGGGATTTTTGACGAAGTGATTTAGACGGGTGTGTTGAATAAGTTCTGATAAGTCTGAACATCTTTGGATAAAAAGAAATTACCAGAAATAAATATCAAAAAAAAAGGAAAGATTTTCAAAATCCAGTTTAAAGGAAATCGGATTTAAACATTGGGAATGAAAATTGTGGATAAATTTATTTTTCAATCTCCTTCGTATACGAGAGCGAGGTGTGCCACAAATCGGTCAAACATCCGATGCCGCACTGTTAAATGCGTTGTGTCATCCATGATTTCTATTCTTTAATTCCGGGTTCCCCTTATACTGATGAACAAGAAGACTTAATATTAAATAGGTATCAGTGTTGGTATTTTAACAGTAATATTAATATTGACATTATGATTTTTGAGGCACAACACTGCACTAATATCTATATTACAGTTTTATAATATTATTCTATTTGAGACTATGAATTCACATTATCTATTTCAAATTGATCATCCGGATTATATATTCATTAATCTTGTTTATCTAGTTTAAAGTTTATTTGGTTGAGTAATCGGTTCTGCAATTAAAAAAAGTTGATTTGTTGAAATTTTCATGTGTCCATCATATCGAATGGTACCGAATTGGTCGGGGAGAGATAAGTTGAGGGGGATGAGAAACTGAAGATCAATGAGAGGGGGGAGAATTTAAAGAGTTTGGGGCGAAGACCCAAAAAATCAATAGAAATACGGCCGCTGAGTATTACCATAATCTGCGCTCAGCCGGGAAAAAATTGTATTGGATCCACACCCCCCGGCCAGCAAAAAGTTTCGGCAAACATGGGGGTTAATTACGGAGAAAACGTACCAGACTTAGTACAGGTAAGCACACCGACACGATATATTATCATTGTGAAGAATGTGGAATAGTGCTCAATTGGAAAATCAAGTGATGTAGAAAGTGTATTAGTTTGAGGGGTTAGCAGAAAATGACCTTATGAAATACCCACAAACTATATCAGATTAACCACTCTAATTGATTTTAATAGAGTTACCTGTTAATGTGATTGACGTTTATAAAATCAAACATTGGTCATGTGTAAACTATATATCTGAATTTAGATACCATGTTTAACGGTGTGCTGCAGTTATACATTCGTAATATAATAGGTATATATACCAGCATTTAATTTTAAACTCGTAATACACAATATCATATTTTACAATTTAATACAGATATTATATATTGTGTAGTAGTGTGAAATGAATAAATGGAATGAATGAATAAATAAACAAATAAACAAATAAATGAATAAACAAATAAATAAATAATGTATATTATATAAATATATTAATAAATAAATAGATTAATAGGTAGATAGATAGATAAATAAATAATGAATAAATGGACGTATGCTAAAGGGCTAATTATAACTTATAGTTTACCCTTTAATTCTTCTCTTGCGTATCTGGCACCACAGTAACCACAAGTGTGTGCCTTTTCTTTGTCTAAATTAATGTAAATCTTTGGATGACCTTGAACAAAATCAGTACCATGACAAACAGCAATATTACCATGAATATAACTAATTGGTTGTTGTTTAATAAGTTCGATAGCTGCTAATGATTGTGGTTGTTTACTTAAATCTTTACCAACAAAACGTGGGTCAGTTTTGTAAATTTCGTCTCTGGATCTTTGGGATTCAGACCATAATTCAGATCTGTTTGGTGCTTGGTTATAAGTACTGCTTGGAATGACATCAAGTGGATCTTCTTCAGCTAATGCGGTAGTAGTGGTAGTTCCTGTGCTTGTCTTCGTAGTAGTTTCTGTCTTTGTAGCAGTAGCTACAAAACGTCTTGTGATGATGCCTGAAGAGGTGAATGACTTGAGTGTTCTAGCTAACATTGTTTTGTTTTTAACGCTTTTAATTGTCAAATTTGATCTCAAGTGTGAAAACAACGATGATTCAGCTCATATATTATCATCAATCAACCCATCAAAACCATGGCCACGAAAAGCGGGAAAGAGGAGAAGAAATTGAGAAAATTAAAAAACTAAAAAATTAAAAAATTTAAAAAAAAAAAAAAATTTAAAAAAAAAATAACTAAAAAAAATATTTCATCCTTACACCGGAAATGCTAGCTACTACAGTGTTTCTCGTCGATAGTCTGTGATTTTATAAATAAGGCTCATCATACCGTATATTTGGTTTGCCAGTGCCACTTTTACCGTCCCTTGGATTAGGTTGATTGTTATTATCATTTCCACCTGGATGAAACAATGGATCATCAAATGTTGGATACATTCCACCACGTGTATTACCCATTGGGCTCCCACCAATAGGGTTAAAAGATCCCCATTGACCATTTCTATCACCATTTGGATATAAATCTGCATCACCAAATGATCTATATCTATTACTTACATTATTATCATCACCAAATTCTGGTAATGGCATAAAGAAACGATCATGTCTTCTACCTTTTTGTAATTCATATTCATCTTCAAATCTTGGCATATCTTCAACCCCTGGTTTAGAATATGAATCATCAAAATTAGGAATGTTATGAATATTCATATTTATATTATTATTATTATTATTATTATTATTGTAATTAATTGGTAATTTCATTTCCAACCCTACTTTTGGTTTGTAAAATGAATCTTTCGATTCATCCAAAACATTTCGTAAATAAATTCGTCCATTTTGTCCACTCTTATCTATGCCTGAAATAATATTCCTCATCAATGGTAGAATGTGCTCCTTTGATACTATCTCACTTACTGATTTTGAAATTGTCAATGGGAAAGAAACCCCATCTGAATTGATATATATATTAACACTTTTAGTATCATCAACATTATTATCACCATTACTCCTAATCTTGGTCAATTTATATTCTTCACCATTACAGTAAGATACTGCATAATTCAGCCCTTCACCTTTCAGGCACCAAGCAACCAAATCTAATGTAGAATTAAACGTACTCGTCATTTCAAATATATAACAATATATTAAATCAATCAATAGATAAATCAAAATCAATAGATACCATAATTATACATCGCCTTCTAATTGATTTTTTTCTCACTTTTACCGTCTATTTATTCAAGTTTTGTCGCTTTGTTTCTGCCAAAGCTCTCTAAATAAGTTTTTCTTCTTTTCCTGTTTTTTAACAGTATATCCAGAATTGATTAAGTAATTAATTAATTATTTATTTATATGTACTGTAAAGAATATAGTCATTTTTGGTTTTGCTGTAATGAAGTTATATTCATATTAGATCAAAGTAAAAGAAAATAAATACCTGAACTAATTTATATATCATCTTGCCCTCCTTCTGCCCCTTCTTCTTCCCCCCTCCCCTCCCCCGCCCCGCTCACATCCTTCTCACCCCACAATTTTCCTAGCGAAAAGCAAATTTGGATGCTTCCCGCTTCTCTCTTTTTCTTTCCCGCTCTCCCTCTGTCTCACTTCTCTTCTCTCCTCCTCCCGGCCTGTATGATAATAGAAAAATGCTCAGCTAACCCGCTCCACATCTCGCCGACCGCAACGCAACACGCCTTCTTACATTGACACTTGTTTGGTTGTTTATTTTATGGTTGGGGTTACTTTGAAGATCTAACTGGTTTGCTTTTTCAAATTATTTGCTGATTGAATCTCAAACAATTATAATGACTACAGCGGTGCCACTTATATACTCCTTCCCCGAGTTTTCAGGTGTTGCTGAAGCAGTTGCTGATTTAATTGTCACTGCCCAAAATAAAGCCTTGTCAAAATCAATTGACGACAATAACATTACAACCAATACTCTTAACAACAGCCACAACAATATAAGTTCCAATTCAAATATTAATATTAATATTAATATTCAGACAGACACTAATACTAGTACGAATAGTTATACTAATATCAACAATGCATCATCATCATCATCATCTTCAACATGTATGAATGTCTCCAAAAGTCAACAACAAAATATGCTTAGAGCGGTAGATAATGAATTATTACGAAATAACCAAGATGAATCTAAAATTAGCATACATAGTAATAATTTAAGTACATCACCTTCGACATCATCACAAATACGGAAGAAGAAAAAAGAAATCAATAGGAGGTTTAAAATTGGTATTAGTGGTGGTTCACTTCTCAATGTTTTACATGAAGGTCTTTTAAAAAGAGATGATATTAAATGGGATAAGTGGGATGTCTATTTTGCCGATGAAAGATTAGTACCATTTGATTCAGAAGAATCAAATTTTGGTCAGGCAAAATCAAAACTATTTGATCAAATACCAGAATCTAAAGGACGTCCAAATATTTATCCAATTAATGCTTCATTATTAACAGATCCACAAGAATGTGCAGATGATTATGAAAAAACTCTTATTAAAGGATTTGCTTCAAAAGATTCCGTTAAACTTCCAATGTTTGACCTCATCCTCTTGGGATGTGCACCTGATGGTCACGTTGCTTCTTTATTTCCAAATCACGAAACTTTAAGGGAGAATTATGCTTGGTGTGTACCCGTTGAAAATAGTCCCATTGGACCTACAAATCGTATATCTTTATCAGTTCCAGTTATATGCCATGCTCATATGGTTGCGTTCGTCGTTGAAGGTTCAACCAAGGCCCCTGTAATGAGAACAATAATGGAAAGACCCGATAAAGGTTTACCAGCAAGTATTATCAACGAAAAGGCTGCTGGAAAAATTGCTTGGTTTGTTGATGATGATGCTATTTCCGATATTGTTGGAATAACAAAGAAACGTTACAAATTCACAGCATAGAACTAGTACTTATTTTTTTTAATATCAATATTAAGATTATGCTCAAGCTTTATATCTACACCTACAACTACATCTAAATTTACACCTACACCTACATCTACACCTACATCTACATCTACATCTACATCTATATCTATATCTATATCTATATCTATATCTATATCTATATCTATATCTATATCTATATCTATATCTATATCTATATCTATTTCTATTTCTATTTCTATTTCTATATCTATATCGATATCTATCTTTATAGCTCTTTTTTCTTCTTTTCTTTTCATTTTCATTTCAAATTTCAAATTTGAATTTTTTTTTGTTTTTATCTATACTTCTTCTTATATTTTAAGTTTCCTTTCTGCTACTTTTGATAATTCATCCGTCCAACATCCCCAATATTGACCTTAGCCTACTACTACTACAAACAAAAAAAAAGGGTAAATGCACGCGCCACTTCTTTCAACACTATCAAACATGTTTGTTCTGTTACAATCATAAACTGGAAAGTTATAAATTCCTCTTGCTTTTTTTTCTTGTTTAAAATGGTTCGTATGCCTATTTTTAACTGATATCCCATCGCCTAACAATGAAGTCATTACAAGATGCATTTGAATCAGTAGAGACGCTAATGCCAATTCTAGCGGTCTTCTTTTTGATAACATTTGTAATTTCATTCATCATTTTGTACAAACTGACAAATATTCACAAAATTTCCATACCACTCAACATAACACTCACAATTTCATTATTTCTACCACTTAGTACCACATATTTGTTACCAATTGATATGGCAACACCATCAAATAGTTTGCTTTTGAATATACTTTGGAAAACTAATTATTGGATTACATTTTTTGCGACTTGGATAATATTACCATTTTGGCAATATTTTTTAAGCTCAGGTAAATTTACATTAATTCAAAGAATTAAACATTCTGCTTTTTCGGTTTTAAAATTTTTACTTTTCTTATTTGTGATTGGATTGATCTTTCTAGTTTATGTTTTAATATACCATCGTGATTCCTTGAATTTTAAATTTTTAAAATCTTTATTGATTACTACATCACATATTTATTCATTGAGTATGGCCATCTGGCTTATGGTTCATGGTTTAATACATTTACCAAAACATTTTTGGTCAACTTCTTATTCTAAAAATTTAAATGATGATTATATCAAATTACCAGAATTGCAAATTCATCTAGAGGATTCAAAATTTGAATTACGTGATGTTTGTAATAAGATTAATTCATTAAATGAACTCTTAAATATAGATTCAAATATAAACACCCAATTAGAGGTTTCAATGAGAGATCATATATTTTATCTAGGAACCAAAATACCTGAAGAGTTCAGATTCGATAGAAATCTAAGAAGTAGCAATAATAATTATCAATTTTTAGTCGACAGTATCGGAATACCAGTTAATAAGATCAATGATGATTATTTATCAAAACTCAATGAAGAGCTTAAATGGAAGACGTGGGATTATCAACATTCTAAATCAATATTTGAACATAAAATACTGGATATTATTTATTTAGAGGATATAGTGAATTATTTAAACAATTCGACATTCAACTCGTCATTTGACAACACAGGCAATTTAGAAATCGAATGGAGGAATTACAGAACTTGTTGGCCAAGATGGGTTTTCATTTATTTCTGGCCAATAGTGTATAAAATATTTGCCATTTGTTTTGCAATTGTTGGTGCTATTATAATCGAAAGCGAAATGTTGCATGGCACGAGGATGTCTATCATGAGTTGGATAATTAAAAAGAATGATTCTTTTGATTGCTTAAAAATGGTTTTCATTTTAGTGATAATGATGTCATGTTCATTAATAAGTTTGAGTTTAGTCAAGCTTTTTAATATTTATAAAGTTGAATTCAACTCAAATTCTGATCCCGTTAGTTCAATTTTCTTCATTAGTTATGCTCTTCGTTTGACAATACCATTAGGGTATAATTTTCTCATGTTATTGAATTCTGATGTAACATCAAACTCAGCATTTTTGGTATTTGTTAGTGGTAATTTAGAATTGATCAAAATTGGTGAAGTTTTAAATGATGTTATTCCAAGATTAGTACTGATACCTGTTTTGATGAGCTTTTTTGGGATATGGGGCAAGCTGCGGAGGTTATTAGATGGTTACTTCCTTTTTGATTATATTCTAGATGAACTGGATTTTGAAGATGTAGAAGGTTCTACACCCACAAATAACGACATCGAGTCAGTAGTTGGAAGTACAAATAAAACTGCGGCATTATTACAAGAAGGTAGATCAATTACTCAAAGATATGTATCCAATGGAATTATTCCATTGAATGATTCTCTTTCCCAAGCAAATTCAAGGTATACTTCAACTTCCAATTTTACAACCTACACTAATAATGCAATTGCAATACTTTTATTTCCATTTAGGTTATTTCAAAATGTTACAAGATCCATTATAACAAATGCTAGTGGGTTTTTGCGTTCCAATGATAATGCCAATCAGTTCAATATTGACAGTGATGTAGGTGATACTTCAACTGATGGATTGAGAAGGTACAATCTCATTGGGGGAGGGAGCAATGGGGGAATTATCCTTGAATCACGTCGGAATAGCCAAGTTAGTGAACAGAGTCGAATTAGTGGAGTAAGTGGTTTGAGTGGGGATAGTGGAACCCAATATGATGCAGACAACAGGGTTCTAGGTGATGAATATATCAGTAATATTGAGTAAAAAAGAAACAAATGATCGTATAGGTGTAAAATTAATGTTAAATTTAATTGATATTTTTAAACTAAATCAAGTCAAGCCGATACTTCCATCCCGCACGGTGGCCCCGGATGATTATTTTCTCACGTGTTGATAATTTGAAGAAGACGATGGGGGGCCGGAAAGAAGAAGATAATGTATGTGATTGATGCAGTATATTAAAGAAGAGGAATGCCAACAGATATAAGGGGATGTTAAGGTATAGAGCTAATGTACTACAGATACGTAAGATATCGCAACATTTGACGATTCATTCAACAAACTCGAAATCACCAATCAATTTCCAGGTGGATTTGACAAAGGTGCCGTCTAATTTTGGATATTATTCGAGTCGGGTAAATCGAATGTACAATGAAGACCGATTACAGGCAAGTATTTTAGATTTAGTGCCATCATCTTTATCTTCAAGTGCCGTCATAACAGATGATGGCAATAATAAATGTAAGAAAGAAAAGTCAGATATTGTGAATGAGTTTCACGGATATGATTTTGATAATGTTAATTTACTGAATGAAACACTCAGACTGAGTGAACCTAAATACACACCACGATCACCACCAGTTGATCGAACAGTCTTTGCATTTGGTGTTTTTGATGGTCATGGAGGTTTTGAATGTTCTGAGTATTTGAAAAATCATTTATTTGAAAATATTGAAAATATTAATATTACAAAGAAATCAATTGATGATTTGAAGCAAGTTTATAGCTCTAAGATAAGTGGATATTGGAAAAGATGGGGAAGGAAAGTTGGTGAAGTTATGATTAATGAGTGCAAAATAGAGGGAATGGTGAAGAAATACATTGATGCAGTAAACAATGAACATGTACGAGAGCAACGATTAATTAAGCATATTGAAGCTGAAGAAAATAGAAACATTCCAATTATTACACGAGAAGAAATAGAACACGAAGAATCCGCCTCTGAAAATGCATTAATTAGTTGGGACAAATTTAAAAATGGAAGTCAGCTGTGGACAGTGATTGAAATGATGTTAAATGATGACAAACTTTCACATTGGGAAATTTTCAAATTACGTATATGGTTAGGATATCTATTTACTGATATTCAATTTTTGACATACGAGAATGAAATAAATTCCAAAATGAAAAAGAAAATTAAGAGTAAAGACCCTGAAGATATCAAAAGAAGACTTATAAACAGTGGTAGTACATGCACATCTTGTTTTACATATGCAGTAGATTGGAAAGAAGGAGATAATAATCATTATTTTTACCAAGATAATGTTGTGTCACGACTCTTAGTGGCTCATGTTGGGGATACACGAGCTATTTTATGCGATAAAAATGGTATTGCACATAGTTTAACAAAAGATCATCATCCATCTAATCCAACTGAAGCTACCAGACTACGTAAATTAAGTGCTGGTATGATTATGACAGATTCATTTGGTGAAGAACGATTTTTGAATTTTGCCAATACCAGATCATTTGGTGATATTAGTGCAAAAGATGTAGGTATAACAGCGGAACCTGAAATTAGTGAATATTTAATTGGTAATTCAGCAATGATTGAAAATTTCAAGAATAACCCCGAAAATAAGGAAGAAATTGAAAATAATCATATAAAAGATTTTAAAGGGGATGAATGTTTCATAGTTTTAGTAAGTGATGGTGTCACAAACAATGTATCAGATCAAGAAATAGTTGATTTAATAATGGCAACCTTCAACAATAGAGGGGTTGATAAAGGAAATCCATCAAAAGCAGCCGAAGAAGTTATAGGATTTGTAGAATGTACAACTGGTGATGATAATGCTACATGCTTAGTTGTTAGATTATGTGGTTGGGGTAAATGGCCATTACAAGATCGTACAGGTAAATTAAGGGAAGAACGTTTAAATGAAGAAACCAGACATAACAGATAAAATCATGAAAACATAAATGAAACGTAGAAGGTAGAAAGGAAGAGAGTAAAAAAAGAGAGAAAAAAAAAAATAAATAAATATCAGAATATAGATACTCAAAAAATAAAACTGTATTATATATTACCAAATCTTTTTTTTTTTTTTTCTTTTTTTATATCATGTTCAATGATAAATAAGTAAATATGAAATAAATATATTATTGTTATATACAGGTGAAGAAGTAAATAAGAAAATAAATCGAATAGTGAATAAATCTATTTGTTTTTCGTTTGAGTATAAGACCATCTCTTTCTGGTATGTGCAAATTCTCCAAGCTTTGAACCAACCATATTTTCGGTAATTTCGACCTGTACATAATCCCTACCATTATGAACCTGGAATTTTAAACCGACAAATTGAGGTAAAATTGTACAAGCTCTAGCATTTGTTCTGATTGGAGTTCCGTTCTTTTTCGCCTGTGCAATAGGAAGTGGTACCACAAATGGACCTTTCCATGATGATCTACCAAGTGCTACCAATGCTGCTCTCATTGTTACTTAAATAAAGAACCAAAAGAAGGTAGAAAGAACACTGAATATCTAGTCTTAGAACCGTAATCATGTTCTTTTTACATTCATATTTCATTACTTTTTCCTCGAATTTTCACGAAGAGAATAAAAGAAGAAAAGAAAAAAAAAAAAAAACAAAAGAAAAAAAGGTATTACGTCAGCGGTCGATAGACGCGCATTTGTTATTTTTTTCTTTTTTTTTTTTAAAAAGTTTGCTGAGCCGCAAAAGTTTTTGCCCAGAAATGAAATCGCTGCATTTTTTCTTGTTTTTTCTTGTTTTTTTTTTTTTTTTTTTAAAACAGGCAAATAACAAAAAAAACGATAAATGAATTTGTTACTTTCTTACTAAATCGTATTTGTATGAAAGCATAGGTTTATTTATTATTGATATAACTACAATACCATGTTTCATCTTGCAAAATCTATTTATGATCAATTTACATTATATCCAGAATATTCAGTTCTTATTCTTGGATTAGACAATGCAGGGAAGACAACATTATTAGAAGAACTTAAATCTCTTTATATTTCAAGTTACAAAAAATTACCAGCTAGTAGAATTTTGCCAACTGTAGGTCAAAATGTTGCTACACTTTCAATTGATAACATACATTTGAAATTTTGGGATGTTGGTGGGCAAGATTCACTTAGAGAATTATGGAATGAATATTATGATCAGGCTCATGCAATTGTCTTTGTTATCGATTCTTGTGATCCAGATAGATTAATTGAATGTAAGGATACATTGCTTACAATAATCAAAGATGATAAAGTTGAAGGTTTACCAATTTTAATGCTTGCAAATAAACAAGATCTACAAATTGAATCAAAACTTGAAATTGCTGAAATTAAAGAAATATTTAATAAAATTGCAGAATTTTTAAATGCAAATGATTCAACTGTACTTCCAATCAGTGCATACACTGGTAATGGCGTAAAAGAAGGTATAACATGGCTCAAAGAACGTGTTTTATTGAATAAAACTAACAGACCACCAAAATACAAAAAATAGATTATCGGGAAACTTACCGAATTCGGTAACCACTTTCATCCAATAAAGTTAAAAAAAATTTTTTTTTTTCTTTTTTTTTTCTTTCTTTTTTTTTTTGCCCTTGGAATTTGAGGAAAAAATGAAAAAGAAGAAAATACAAATTAGGAAAGAAGTTGTATTTGTGTGTGTGTGTGCTGGCCATGACATCATTTTATTTTTCCTTTTTCCTTGTCCTTGCCCTTCTCCTCTTCCGTTTCATCCTTTATTTTCAAATTTAATTTTCAGATTCATATTTTCATAGAATAAAGCATGATTAGAAATTACATCACCAAAAGGGTATTGACAAAAATACCCAATTCTACCCCATTGATTACATTTAAGAGATCATTATTTATACAAACACAGACAACTCCAAATGAAAACGCACTGAAATTTATACCAAGTGGAACCACTATTTTACCAAATCAGAAAACACCAACTGTTGAAATTACAAACATCAAGGAAGCTATTCATAAATCTGAATTAGCAATGAAATTATTATCATTGAATGATAAAGCAATTTCATCGATTTTATTCGGTTTTGATTTTATTACAGTTGTGAAATATTCCGAATCTGAAGCTCTTGAGAAGTCAAATTCTAAAAATGAAGACATATCACCACAAGATTGGACTGTTTTAAAGCCTCAAATTTTTGCATTATTGACCGAACATATTACCATGGGTCAACCAGTTTTATCAAATGATTTTTTCAAACATTTAGAATCTAAATCAAATAGCTCTGATTCTGAATCCAGTGTGAAAGATGAATTTGATGAAGATCTATCACCTGAAGATGAAGTTGTCGCCTTGATACAAGAACTTTTAACAACGAGAATTCAACCTGCAATTCAAGAAGATGGTGGTGATATTCAATTTATTAGATTTGATCATGACTCAGGTGTTGTTTATCTTAGACTTATAGGTGCATGTAAATCTTGTTCTAGTTCTGAAATTACTCTTAAATCAGGTATTGAAGATATGTTAAAATATTATATTGATGAAGTTAAATCTGTTCAACAAGTTCAAGATGAAGATTTTAAAACGGATGAGGATAAAACTTTTGAAGATCACGCTGCTGCTACAAAGTTTCATAAGCATACTGTTGAAGAACTTCCACCGGCACTTTAATGGAGCGCTATTACTGTATATACATATTTATATAAAATTTTTGAATAATATTATGGTTCTCTATAAAAATAAATAAATAAATAAATAAATAAATAAATGAATAAATGAATGAATAAATAAATAAATAAATAAATAAATGAATAAATAATTTTAAAAATAATTTTAAGAATAAATAACTGCTACTTATGGTAGGAAATTTATTTTATTTTATTTTATTTTTGTCAGTAACGCTTTTGTTGTCTTCGATATCCATTAGAGTGATCTGAGCTCACTCTATTGTAAAATCTGTTTTGTTGGGGATTGTAATGATTATAATTCTCGTTGTAATTTCGATTATAATCTTGATTGTAATTTTGATTGTAATTATAATTTTGATTGTAATTATAGTTTTGATTATAATTTTGACTGTCATAAAAATATAGATCATTATGTGATCTGGTATTATAATTGTATCGTGAGGCATTATAGATGTCAGATTGTTCATTTCTTTGTCTGTATCCATTACCATTTCCGTTCATAGAAGTGTTTTGTTTATGATTTCCACCCTTCTTAACAGTTTTATTATTGCTGCAATTATAGACATCATCAGCACGATCATTACGATCAACACTTTCATCTTGGCCATCATGATCATCAATACCATCAGCATCATTATCAGCATCACTACCAGCATCATCATCATCATCATGCTCATCCCCATCATCATCGTCATCATCATCCTCACTGACTCCAATCACTAAATCTTTAATACCATCCTCAATACCTTTGATATGTCCATAATTTTCTTTGCTATATTTACTTCCATAATCCATATCTCTATTATAGGGATACATATTTCCCGTTGGATAACCATAACATTCATTAGGATAATACCAGTTATTAAATTGATCAACATCTCGAATATCTAGACCAGAAACAGGCCCAGACTCGGTCATTGAAGCATTTCTAATCGATGGTATTCTTTGAACCATACTCATCTGTGGTGAAATTGACATTG
The DNA here is from genome assembly GCA_030574275.1 of Pichia sporocuriosa. Classification (NCBI taxonomy): domain Eukaryota; kingdom Fungi; phylum Ascomycota; class Pichiomycetes; order Pichiales; family Pichiaceae; genus Pichia; species Pichia sporocuriosa. The sequence goes on from JAJMES010000023.1 coordinate 15,277, forward strand.
ACATTGAAATTGGCATTGACATAATTGGCATTGATTTATTTGCTAATTCCCTTCTATAATTAAATGAATAATTATAATTATTAAGATATTGATAAAGTCCGCCTAAATGATTTTGATTATAATGATGTAATATACCATCATTATTATATTTATTTTCTTTCCTTTGGGCAAATGTAATCCTAAGAATATGGTTAGAATCAATTTTATAACCATTCATACAAACCAATGCTTTAGAAGCTTCAATTGGATTATGGAAACAAACAAATCCAAAACATTTAGATTCACCGATTTTTGGTATTTCATCAACGGGTTGATTAAATTCTTCCTTTTGTTTAATTAAAGTTTCAATTTCTTCAGTTTGATATGTAATTACTTTTGATGATGTAATTTTACCATATTTTTCAAATAAATTATACAGGTCTTTATCAGTATAAGATTTTGGAAGGTGAACAACATATAAATTTGAATCTTGAAATTGCGGACCGGCAATTGGTAAACCAGTTGAAGTTGATATTAAATTTGAATCAGGAGTTATAATGAAAGGTGGAACAATTTGATTTTCAATTGAATCATTATGACTACTAATTATCTTTTTTGAAGCACGTTGTATTTCAGGTTGTAATAAGAGTTCTTGCGATTTATTTTTATGATTATATGCAAATGGAATTATCGGTTGATATAATTGAGGGTGTAATAATATTGGATTGGAATCAACACTAGTACTATGGCTATGGTTGGAGAATGATTTATTAATTCCAGGTTCTGAATTTGTACGATCATGATTAGTATTATTATTATTATTATCTATGAGTGTAAATGAGGGAACGATTGGACTTTTAGAAATTGAAGACTGCCTTCTACCCATCGAAGAAACATCAGTTGATAATTGTAATGGATATGATGTATTAAATGTATCTATATTATTATTATTATTATTATTATTAATATTGATATTAGAACTTTGATTTCGATAGTGGTTATTACCGTTTTCATTATTAATGTTAAAATGATTGCTTAAATTTTCATATTGCATTCTTTCCTTTTTCCTTTCGGCACGAGAAATTTGAATTTTATAACCGGGTCTAATTTCATAACCATCCATTTCATTACGAGCATCAATTGCATCTTGATGATATTTAAAATTTATAAATCCATAACCATTTTCATTGTCACCCCCATTATCACCATCATTTTCAATGTTATAGTTTATAATATTCAAGTCCTTTGGTAAGAAAATTGAGTTAATTTTACCAAATTTTGAAAAAATATCTAAAATCTCACCTTTACTTATATCAAACGGTAAATGCTTAATATAAATATTTGAAAATTTATTTATTTTGTTTTCCAAATTTTTTAATCTATCCTTTTTAGAGACATGATGATTTATAAATAAAGTATTACCATCAATATTACGACCATTTAAATTTTTAATTGCATTATCAGCTTGAATTTTATTTGAATAATTCAAGAATCCAAAACCTTTAGAAACTCCATAGTCGTTAAAAATTATTTTGCAGGTATTTATTTCACCAAAAGGTTTAAAAATATTGTATAAATCTTGAGCTGTTGTTGTATATAATAATCCACGTATAAATAAATGACCTGGTAATTGATAATCTAGATCCAACTCATTATCTATTATTTCAAAATCTATGTCAATTAACTCAATCTTATTTAAAAATGTCAAAAAAGTTTCTAAATTTGATTTGTTGTGAAAGAATTTGATAAAATTATAATTAACTTGACTATCATTTGTTGATTTAATCAATTCCAAATCGCTTATATCCAAATTATGATATTTTATAAATTTTAAAATCAGTGAATCCAATTGAACAGTTGGTGGTAAAGATATTATTTTTAACGTATAAAAGGGGTTTATTGTATCTGCCATGATTTGGATGAATAAATAAATGAATAAGTGAATAAATGCAAGTAATATAGAAGAGAGGAAAAAAAACTGCAACAAAACACACTAAAGAAAAGAAGATAAAATGCAAAATCTATAAAATGTAACAGAAAACAAACAAACAAACAAACAAACAAACAAACAAACAAAAAAAAACGAATTGAACAAACAAAAGGAATCAATTAATAAATAGATATATAAATCAAAGAATCAATTGTAATTGTAAAAAATCATGTAATCACAAATACCTCAACTATGCGGTATATAATTGATCAAGAGAAAAAAAAAATAAAAAAACTGAAAATAAAGCCCAACCAAGTAGATCAAAAATATAGATGAAAATACAGATGAAAATATAGATGAAAATAACGACGAAAATAAAAAAGGAAAGAAAAAGAATAAAGGGAAAAGGAAAAAGGAAAAAAAAAATGAACAAAGCAATTCATCCATCTATTCCATCAAACAAATGTTCAATAAGTAGTTAAGATTGGGTTCAAAACCAAAACAAATACAATTTACCATAATAAGAGAGACTAATTAAGTAAAGTAATTAGCCATGCATTGAAAAAAATTTTAAAAAAAAAGTTATCAGCCATTCATAAAACATTGCAACAAAAAAAAAGATCACAATAATTTATAACATAGAATATGATAGGATACACAACTAACAATTGATATTTAAATCTATACAAATTTACTATTATCAATCCAATCGAATCAATTAAAATCAATAATCAATTAAGGAATATAAAGATTATAATCATACTTATAATACTTGATTAACTTATTCAACTAATATCATCATCACTTATAAAAAGCCACTAATAGATCTAATTAGCTAATTTATAATCCCGAAACACTCCGAAATCCAACGCGGAGTTTTTTTTTCTTCTTACGATACCGTCGATTTCTGCTTTTTCCTTTAATTCTCATCTTACTGATACTTCCTTTACTGTTTTTTTTTTCAATAGAGCAGTGTTAAATTCCGTTTTTAATACAGCAGTGTCAATTATTTTTTTTCTTCATGTTAACCCTTTTTTTCTTATATTATAACATGAAGTCATAACTTCATGAAAACATAGACAAAAAAAAAAACACATACAAAAATAAAAAAACCACCGCGGTATTTTATTACAGAAATAAAAAATAAGAAAAAAATTAAAAAAAAAAGAAAATTTTAAAATAATTTAATCAGTGCTTACGTAATTTGCTTTGCTTTGCTTTATTTTTTTTTTTTTCTTTTTTTAAAACATTGATTGAGAATAAAATTAAGAGCTCTAATATACAAACAAAATAAAACAACACTTATGTCAAAATTATACAGTTAACCAATAAAAAGAACATAAAAGGAGATAAAGAGAGAAAAAGACAAAAGATAGAGAGACAAAAAAAGAGAGAATTAGAGATTGAGTAAAGTGATAACAAAAGAAAAAGATTATTTCTTTGCAGCCTTCTTTGTTGTCTTCTTTGGAGCAGCTTTAGTTACTTTCTTTGGAGCAGCTTTTTTAACAGTTGCATTTCCCTTTACTGCCTTTTTTGGAGTTGCAGCTTTAGTCGCTTTTGTAGCTTTTTTCAAAGTAGTTGTTGCCTTCTTTGGAGCTGCTTTTAATTCCTTTTTACCCTTTGAACCAACAGGTTTTTTAGCAACTTTTTTTGTTGGTTTTGCAACTTTAACAATTTTTTCCTTCTTTGCAGCAGGTTCGGGTTTTGTTTTAACAATTTTAACAGGACCTGATGGACCCTTTGGTTGTGCAAAAATACCTGCCATAACACCCTTCTTTAATGCATTATTAAAATGGTTGTCAAAATTAACAGTAATTGAATGATTTGATTGAATATATTTCTTTAATGCTTGACGACTTGAACCATTTCTTTCCTTAAGAGAAACGATTGCATCAGTAATCATATCCTTATAGCTCATCTTTGGTACAACAGCAGTAGTCATTGTTATAGTTATTATTTATTTATTTATCTTAAGCTTATTAATTAATTAATTAATTGATTAAAATAAATATTATAAAATAAAATGAAAAGAAGAAGCAAAAAAATAAAAACATAAAAGAAATAGCAAAAACAAATAAACAAACAAAACAGCAGGAAATCAGGAAATCAACAAAACAACAAACATTTTTAGCTTACTCCTCCTCTTCCCAAATTTTGTAATTAATTAATAAAAACATAAACAACACGGTCATTGGGAAAAATAAAAAAAAAAAAAAAAAAAAAAAAACGACGCGCTATTTGAGAAAACAAACAAGGAAAAAAAAAGAAAAAAAAAAAGAAGAGCAATTTACAAATTGTATAAGTGTATCACGTGATATTCACGTGACAAAGGGACTGGTTTACGTTTTTTTTCTTTTCTTTTCTTTTCTTATTTATTTTATTTTATTTTATTTTATTCCCCCGCATAGATGACTATCGGAGTAACTATAATTAGAGGGGTAATAATATGAATCTATAAATAACGAGCTATAATTCAGCAATTTTATTTTCTACCATTTGTAGATAATTAGGTTAAACTAGTAGATGAACGTAATAACTAAGTAAATAATTAAAAAGAGTAAAAAAAAAAATGTCAACAGAATTTAAATCTAAAAAATCTTTAGAAAAATTAGCTGAAGTTTTAAGAAACAATAAATCAATTCAGTCCGAAACACATGAAAAGCTTGATTCAAATGTCCTTTTTGAAGTTAACAATAAAAAGGATAAAAAGATAATGAGGTGGCTTTTAGATAGTAAAACTTCAGATGTTATCCTGGTTGAAATTAATGACAATGAAAAGCTTAAACCCGATATTACAATTAAAATTGATGATTTAAACTTGAAAAAATTGATTAATGGTAAACAAAGTGCTCAAAAATTGTTTATGATGGGTAAATTAAAAATAAAGGGTAATGTAATGAAGGCTAGTTATATCGAAAAATTATTAAAATATGCAGGTGGTAAGGAAAGGGCTAAATTGTAGTCTAATTATGTAAGATAAATATTTTAAGAAATTGGTTAAATATATAAATTGAATAATTAAATGAATTTTAATAGGTTATGACAATATATATATATTTTCCCTTCCATTTTCATTTCATGAAATGAATAAATTCCTTTCATGCTCTGCAGCAATAAATTATCTACATATGCAAGCTTGGATACTTTCAAATGCCAATAAATTAAAATTAATTATTACATCGCATATTGATGACTGAACTGAATAAAATAAAACTAATGATGTGATGATTTTTACCATATACAGTAAAGCCTATTATTAGTTTATGTACACTTTACTTGATTTTTTTAAGCATGAATGATCATATTGAATATGTTGATTGATTAGTTACTACATCTTCTGAAAATTCCTTTAATAACATTAACCATGTTCTATAAAAACAAAAAGACAAATTAAGGGTAAACATCTCAATCACGCAGAATACCTCCTAAATAGGCAAATCTAACCACAGTGATATTTCAGTAATTTTGGGAGTACCCAAATATCTTTTTAATCATCGCCTACTATTTGCTTTTAATTCACGTAACATGTTTTATACTCTCATATAGTATAATGATCAACCTGTATATGACTAGATAAATAGTTAATATTACAGTAAAATAGATATGAAGTTGTGGTATATTTTTAGGTCGATTAGTGCTTCGATAGAGAAGTGGCCTTATCTTATTGATACTTCTTTTACGTCTTTATTCGGTAATTATCTTATACCTTATCATATAGTTTTATTTAATATTTGTTAGCTAAAAGTAAACGGCACCAATAATAAAGATATCGGATATAAAAAAGAAACCGGTAATTGTATACTAAACAAAAAACAGGCTGTGTATAATTAAAAGTGTCAAACAAATCAGATCGAAGTGAGTCATCAAATTCTA
>JAJMES010000024.1:0-20492 GCA_030574275.1 Pichia sporocuriosa
TAATACCTGAAGATATTAAGGCTCAGTTTTTAAGAACGCCAAAACAGTTACTTATAGAGAAATCAAATTATATTGAAACTTTAAAATCTTTAAGGAATCATTTCAATTATTCTTATTTGATTCAATGGATTTATCTATTAAAACATGTGATTAAATTATATGATGCTTTTGATGTTGAAAATATTGAAGAAGAATTACTTGGTATTGCACCACCAATTTTTTTAAATAATTTAAAAATAAAATTAATTCAATTTTTAAAAAATGAAAAATTACAAAATATTGATTTAGAATTTGATTTCTTTGTTGATCAAATTTATCAAGATTATAATTTAATTGAAATTGATGAAAATGATAATAATGATAATGATAATGATAATAGTAATGATAATAATAATGATAATGGTAATAATAATAATTTATTAATCACATATTCAAAATTATCATTACTTGAACAGATTGATGTTTTATATACACTTGTTAAATTATCAAATTCAAAAAATTTTTCAAATTTTAGGAAAACTATTGATAAATTTGAAAAACCTCAATTTGATTTAAAAATTAATCCAATTTTTAAAATTGATAAAAATGAAATAGTTGAAGAATATGTAATTTTACAAGATGCAAGACTTTATTTAAGAAAATGGAAATTTAATAAAATTTTATTACCAAAGAAAAAATCTGATTATGATGAATTAATTATTAATGATTCATTTAATGAATTTAAAAATTTTGAACCTGAATTAATTCATTGGGAATGTTTAACAATTGGTATTTATGAATTTGATAATTTAATTAAAAATTTAAAAAAATCATTTGGTAAAAAATCTTCATCAAATGAATTTCAATTAAGTAAAATCTTAGAAAATAATATTGATTTTATAATTCAACATGATTTAAAAAAGAGGAAACAAAGTGCTCAAAGGAAACGTGAAATTGAAATGCAATTATTAATGGCAAATAGGAAACGTTCTTCAAGATTAGAAGAGAAGGAAAGGAAAAAAAAGGATGAAGAAATTGAAAGGATGAAAGAATTAGAAATAATTAAACAAAATGCTGCTGAATTACGTGCAGCTAAAAGATTAAAATTGAAAAATTCAATTTTTAACCCAATTCAAATTGATACTTCTGAATCAAGGGAGGAAAGATTAAGAAAAAGACAGGAAAAATTCGATAATAATAATGATGAGATTAAACCAATTTCTGAAGTTGTTCATATTGATGATTCTGATATTTCACAGGTACAAAATAAAGAAGAGATTAAACCAATTCCTGAAGTTGTTCATATTGATGATTCTGATATTTCACAGGTACAAAATAAAGAAGAGATTGAAATTAATATATCTAATATTGATTCTATTTCAACAATTGTTGAACCAAGCAATGATGAAGCTCATCAGATTAATAATATTCCCACTTTTTGAACTTAAACTTGAACTTGAACTTTAATAACCAACTATGTTACCTTTTTTTTAAAAAAAGAAAAAACCAATTTACCTAAATATACATGTATACCTTATATTCAATATAAATAATTAAACATCATAATAAAATACAGTGAAAGAAAATAAAAGAATAGAATAGAATAGAATAGAATAGAATAGAATAGAATAGAATAGAATAGAATAGAATAGAATAGAATAGAATAGAATAGAATCATGATGGATTCGTATAATAACCCTTCAAATCAACAGTCGGTGGAGTCCTCTTAAACAGATTTTTAGATTTTTTAGCATTTTGGATATTTCCAAATGTTCTCGTATAATATTCAGTTGGAGTTTTATGACTCAATGTAATCTCCTTTGTATTAAAATTAAAATCTAATTCAGCATCTTTGGTAATCTCATATTTAACAAAATTATCCCAATATTCTTCAAATTCTTTTACATTCATATTTGATGGTTTAGTTGATATTAAATAATCATGTAACTCATCTAATGTTAATTTTTGTTGATTATGATGACGTAAATAATTTAATGTATATTTTGTTAAATAAAACATCTTCTTTTCACGTAAATGATCAAATTCACAAGTTTCTTCTAATGGTATAATTCCAAAAACTGATTTAATTGGAAATGTTTTAATATAATTATAATCACATTCAAGATTGTTTAAATCACAAATACCATTCTCTGGACATTTCTTACATTCAAATACAACAGAATTTGATAAAAAATTTTCAAATATTTCAATATATGGTTTAATTGGTAATAAAGTTTCATTATAATTATTCGGTATTTTATCCCATATATTAAGCAATTTATTAGGTTGTTCAAATCCACAATATCCTGTATTATATTTAATTTCTCTAAAACATGATAATAAAATTATAGGTATTAAAATGTTAATTAATGAAAAACAATTTAAAAAAATTATTGAAAAAAGGTTATAATTACCTTTAATTTCAATATTTACCTCATTATCATTTAAAATTTCTTCATTTTTTTCTTCATTTAATTCAGATTTTTCAATATTTTCATCTAATTTTATATTTATATTCATATTGTTATCATTATTGATAGAATCGTAACTTATACTTATTTCATCAGATTCAAATGAACTTAATGATTTAACATCAACATTAATAGTTGAATTGAATTTTTCATCAACTATATCAATTATCTTTTCAACTTCTTCACCATCTGAACTTGCAACTGTTATAATCGAATCAGGTAATTCTTTGATATTTTTAGTTGGACCTTGAAGTTCATGATTATTTGAATTAAATATATCATCTAATAATGAATTATTATTTAAATTTTCATTACCATTATCATTATCATTATCATCATCAATATCAATATCAATATCAATTATATTATTTTGTAAAATATTTTTATCATTATTTTTAATATTGTCAGTTGATTTTAGATTAATATCATCATTACCAATATTTTCTATTTGTGAATCTAAAACTATTTTCTTTTCAGATTCAAAAATTTTACTAGCTGGTACAGATTTATCAAAATTTGATAAAATATCTTTAGTTGGAGTTTGAGTTTTCTTATTTGAATATTTGGTCTTTTTTAATAAATCAATTGGAGTATTATCAATTGGACCATTAAAAATATCATCATTTTCATTAATTTCAAATTTTTCAATTGATAAAAATGAATTTGATGGAGATCCAAAACTTGAATTTGAATCAGATAAACCATTAGATTTAATAACTTTCCTAGTTTTCCTTTTAGTCCTTTTAGGAGTTTCAATAGAATTTATTTGACGTTTAGATGGAATTATTTTATCATCAGCAGATATTTTTAATGGTTCAATAATTTTATTAATTTTATTATCATTCTTTTCTCTTGAAATATCAAGTATACCATCAATTGATGGTATAACATTGTATTTTTCTAATATTTTAGAAGAGTTTGGTTTAATTTCAGTATTAAAAATATGAATAAGATGTGATTTATTTGCATTTGAAGGGAAATTAATTTCATGTTCAACTAAAATCGATCTCAAATTAGGAATTGTGAGTTTTGAAACATCAAATTCATCACTTAGATATTCATGTGGATCCATAGTTTTAATTTTGGGCTATTTTGATGATATTTTGGAAAATTAATAAAATGATAAGGGATAGAACAAATCAAAGAAAAAATTAAAGATAAAATTCAAACAAATTAACAACAGTCAATACAATTATAATAATAATAATAATAATAATAACAACAATAAATTAAATGACAGATCATTTAAAAAAACGGGAAACTCAATAATTTTGTTGGTATTTTCCTTTTTCCTTTCTAGGTTAATTACTAACATGACAAAAACAATGCATCGTGGGAGAATTGGTAAAAAAAATCGTTTTTTTTTTTTTTTTTTTTTTTGCTGAGATAATTGGTGCACAGAAGTTTGACAAAATAAATTGGTCACGTGGTGGCCGATCGACCTTTTTTTTTATTATTTTTTTCTTTTTTTTTTTTGATTTAAAATTTTTCAATGGTGAATAAAACATCGTTTTGTCCAATACAAGAATTAACACTGTTTTCCTTTGTTTGTTGCCTGCTCCTATTCTTTTCCGTCTTTCTTCAATTGTTATTATAGATAAGAGAAAAAGATGTCTGATCAATCACAACAATCACAGCAAAATCAATTTGACCCAAACAACTTGGCTCAAGGTTTGCAAAATGTTAATTTGAATGCTCAAAATTTTGATCCTAATGCTGCTGGTGTCAATACTTTTGTTCCTAACATGAATTTTCAACAATTTGTTCCTCAATTTGACCCATCTCAACAACAACAACAACAATACCAAAATTACAATCAATATCAAGATTACAACAATAATAATAAAGGTGGTTACAATAATAACAGAAGAGGTGGTTACAACAATAACTACAACAATAACTACAACAATAACTACAACAACAATTATAACAATAATTATAACAATAATTATAACAATAATTATAACAATTATAACAATAACTATAATAACAATAATAATTATCAAAATCAACAAGCAGATAATTCCGGTTCTCAACAAATGACCTTTGAAGATTACCAAAAACAACAAGAAGAAAAACTTAAGGCTGCTCCAAAGAAGAAAGTTTTAAAGTTAAATTTAAAATCAAGTACTGTTAAACTTGATATTAAAAAGAAGGAAGAACCAAAGGTCGAAGCTCCAAAGGAAGAAACTCCAAAGGAAGAAACTCCAAAGGAAGAAACTCCAAAGGCTGAAGCACCAAAGGAAGAAACTCCAAAGGCTGAAGCACCTAAGGAAGAAACTCCAAAGGCTGAAGCGCCAAAGAAGTCAAAACCAACTCCATCTTCTGCACCTATTTCCAAATCTTCATCAGCTATTGATGTTGCAAAAGAACAAGCTGATATTGTTGATCCAGCAGTTGTTAGTGATATGTTTGGTGGTAAAGATCATGTTTCTATCATTTTTATGGGACATGTTGATGCAGGTAAATCTACTATGGGTGGTAATATTTTATATTTAACTGGTGCCGTTGATAAACGTACAGTTGAAAAATACGAAAGGGAAGCAAAAGATGCTGGTAGACAAGGTTGGTATTTATCTTGGATTATGGATACCAATAAGGAAGAAAGAAATGATGGTAAAACTATTGAAGTTGGTAAATCTTATTTTGAAACTGATAAAAGACGTTATACAATTTTAGATGCTCCAGGTCATAAATTATATGTTTCTGAAATGATTGGTGGTGCATCCCAAGCTGATGTTGGTATTCTAGTTATTTCTGCAAGAAAAGGTGAATATGAAGCTGGTTTTGAAAGAGGTGGTCAATCAAGAGAACATGCAATTTTAGCTAAAACTCAAGGTGTTAATAAATTAATTGTTGTTATTAATAAAATGGATGATCCAACTGTTGGTTGGTCTGAAGAAAGATACAATGAATGTATAAGTAAATTATCATTATTTTTAAGAGGTGTTGGTTATCAAAAGGAAGATTTAGTTTTCATGCCTGTTTCAGGTTTTACTGGTGAAGGTTTGAAAGAAAGAATTCCAAAATCTCATTGTCCATGGTATAATGGACCTGCATTATTAGAATATTTAGATTCAATGCCTTTACTTCAAAGAAAAATTAATGATCCATTCATGTTACCAATTTCAGGTAAAATGAAAGATTTAGGTACGGTTGTTGAAGGTAAAATTGAATCAGGACATATTAAAAAGAATCAAAATTTATTACTTATGCCTAATAAAGTTTCAGTTGAAGTTTTAACTATTTATAATGAAACTGAAGCTGAAGCTGATTCTGCTTTCTGTGGTGAACAAGTTAGACTGAGATTAAAGAATGTTGAAGAAGAAGATGTTTCAACTGGTTATGTTTTAACTTCAACTTTACATCCAGTACATACCGTTACTAGATTTGAAGCACAAGTTGCAATCGTTGAATTAAAATCAATTCTATCATCTGGGTTTTCATGTGTTATGCATGTTCATACTGCTATTGAAGAAGTCTCTTTTGTTCAATTATTACATAAATTAGAGAAGGGTACTAACAGAAAATCAAAGAAACCACCTGCTTTTGCTAAACAAGGTATGAAGATTATTGCTGTTTTAGAAACTTCTGAACCTGTATGTCTTGAAACTTATGAAGATTACCCACAATTAGGTAGATTCACTCTTAGAGATCAAGGACAAACAATCGCTATTGGTAAAGTTACCAAACTTTTGAATTAATTGAAGCAGAATTTTCTTTCCTTTTTATAATTCTTCTTTTATAATAATATACAATATAAATTTTACCAGTTTAATGTTTGTGACTTATTTTTTTTAACAAATTCTTTTTTTCTCCGTTGATGAAAAAAATAACAAATGTCAACAAAAATAATTAAAAAACAAAAGCCTTGCCGCTCCCAGGAATCGAACCTGGGTCTCATCGGCCACAACGATGCGTACTGACCACTATACTAGAACGGCTTTTGTTGTTTTTAAAAACCCCTGCAGTTTTATGCCTAAAACAAATTATACGTTTTTATATTTAAACTCGAGATTTTAACACATTTTATTTCAATAGTTAACTCAAGGAAAATGAAAAAATAAATTGCATTAATTGTATTACGTAATAAAAATTATGACTATGGTGAGCTTTCTAATTCTCATTACATTGAGGAAACATTTTATGATTCCCGTGATTAATGTCATATTACACACAGATGATTATAACGATGATCTAATACCGCTAAACAGGATGAATTACACTTCATAGAGCCTGGAAAAGAGATAGAGATAAACATTAAGCAATAGAAAGATGAATGTATATCATCCACAAAAAGAAATATTCAATCTTGATGAAGAATTGTCTGTAAAGCAAATGAGAAAAGGTAGATATCATAAAATTAAGTGGTAATAAAAAGATTAAAAATGTGTTGCGATTTGGTAAACTTAATGATTGAACGATAAAATTAACTTTTATCAATTCATGTATATAATAACTATCTTTTTTTTTATTTGTAAGCAGTGTGATTTCATCCTGAGGATTTGAGACTGATAGTGGTTTTTTCTTATAAAAAATTCAAATTATTTTAAATAAAATAACACGTTTCAACTATAAAAGAAAATCCGTAGCATTATCATCATCTACATCAGAAGTTAGCTCAAAAGAATCACTTTCTGGTTCTTCATCAAAATTTTCATTATCTTCTTCCAAATCAAAGGTTACAATTGCATCTCTATGTTTTTTTAAACCACTTACAGGGTCTGGAACATTGAAACCTCGATCACAAGCTGGTTCTATATTATCATTCATACTTTCTATTATATCACAAAATAATTGATCACTTTGGTCAGCATCATTTGCAACAAATTCGAGGAATTGTCGAATTCTATTTATCCGTTCTGACAGTTGCGCAGCCCTAATACTTATTTCATCCATATCATCACTAGCATCACTATGATGATCATCTAAATTAGATCCATTCACTCACCAATGGCCTCTTCAATTTCTACATCTTCATCATCAGAATTTGAATTTGCATGCTTAATTTTCTTTGGGTGATTTTGAGAAATCAAGGCATAATCTAGTTTATTGACATAAAACGCCATAAAATGATCAAAATGATCAAAATTATCGATTGGAGTACTTTTTTAACAGCAAAAAAATAACTAGCTAAAACATGCTTACATGGAACTTGCAGAACTCTGCAAACTAAACATCGAGAACATGATAAAAGTGGATCCAAACTGTAGCTATTTTGTGAATGCCTAAATTTGTGTAATGAATACTCACCGTTTCTAGCCGCTTTTAAAAAGGATACAAATTCTTTCATAAATTTCAGCCTTCGAATGTTTTTGGTGGCTGCAAGATATCTCATGTTTCTAATGAATTTGTTTGTTCTGACAGGCTTAATAGGCTGGATGATTCTTGCATCTTGCTGGACTAAATACCTATTCATAGCATCAGAAAAAAACACCAAATTTTTAAGATTTTTAATCTTATGGGAATGTTTCAAGGAATTATGAATTGTTTCACTTGCCTGTGTTGACAACATAACCATTCCCAATCTTGATGCAATATCCCATCCTGTTCCAGTCAATGTTTCGGAAACTTCATCAACTGTAATTCCATTCACATGTCCACCTAAATCTTCTGCTGAAAACACATTGCTCAATCCTAAACGATCAAATACCTGTTGCATTTTTTCTAAATATTCATCCTTAGATTTTCCAAACATAGTGAATTTCATTTTCAAATATTCTTTTTCTTTACTACCTCTTCTTAATAAATTGGTTATATCCTCATCAGAAATACCAAGAGTTTGAACTCTGCTGTAAAGCGCCCATCTTTTTCTTGTAATATAAGAGCAGTGAATATACTGAAGTTTTGATACAATCAAAGCCAAACCCTCCTCTAATGTCTTCTCTTAAACCTTAATTTGAGTAAACTTTTTACTTTTGTCTCTTGTAATAATACTCCATTTGAAGATATATTTTTTACTGATAGAATTTTCTCGTTTTTTAATTAGATCTTTAGTTTCATCATACCTTTGGGCATAAGCAGCGACCAAAGATGGAATATATTGAAAAAACTCTATTTCTGTCAGTGCATATAAAGCTGCTTTGGCAGCTTTAACACCAAATACATCTAAATTTTTTTCAAAGATAATTCCCTTGTCCCAAATGCAATTTTCAATCGTAACACGGTTTCTAAATGCTTTACTAATAGCTGCAATCTTTGATTGCGATTCATCAGTGAGAATGGTCTCCACCTTGAGAGTGTTTGGATACAGCCCCTCAATTATAATTCTCAATTTGTTGAAAAAAATCGAATAATTTCGACTTGTTTCAGCCGCCGGCAACGTGGCAACAACTCCTAAAAAACACCTTCGAAGCTCCATCTAACATCTTTTTCCTAAAGGTTACAGTAATAAATTTTATTTTGTGGTCTTGCAGCATGTAGGATGTTGTATCAACACTCCAATGAATACATGACGCTAATTCCGCTAGAGCTCTTTTGGAGGAAAATAGTAAACCACCATCCTTTCCTTCCTCAAAATCATAATCAAAATATTCAATTATAGTATTTGGATTCTTTGGTACAATGCGGTATTGGTTATCAATGTAACTGACAACAGTATTGTATGATAAGTGCGATTCAAACAAGGAGACACAATCATGATAATGGCGAATACTGTCTATACAATAATCCCCAGATGATGATAGGTTCATTTGTCTATACCAGTTGCTAACTTCTACACTACCAGGCGTAACACCCAAGCTGCATATGATATCATTAAAACAATTTTAATACTGGTTTTCAATATGTTTCATTATCATATGAGTACCACCAATCATTTTTGACAAAGTCAAATTTCTGAATACAGGATAATCCAACTTTTGATTTTCTATTTTGCAATTTTCCCCATGAGTACCTGTGAAACGTACAAATATAATTATATGCAAAGTATCCATAATTATATGCATCTCATTTGAACAATCTTCTACCTTATTTTTTTTAACGCTATTGCTATTAAATTTACATTGAAAAGTACAACCAAAAACATATTTTTGAAGTTTTTTAATCGGAAAACATTGGCTATTTTTCTTCAACTTAGTAGTCATGATAAATCCATACAACTGTTGAAATTGGCCAAAAGATAAAACTGAGTATTCATCCGCTCCAAGTGATTGAACCTTGGAAGCTTGAATATATCTGGTCTTGAAAACATCTGGTCTAATTACATCTTTAAAATATTTGAAAGATTTCCATACTTCTGTTGCCATCATTTTTTCCACGTTTGTTTTTAAAGAATGGATCCATTCAGCTTTTAATATATCAACATCTCTTTTCAAAACACCTGAAACTTCCGGAAAAGTGGGAGAAAATATTAGACCCAAACAAGTTCCTATATTTAATTTTCTATTCAAAAAAATCGAGTAATATCTATAATCAAATTTATCATCTTGGAAGAAAGGGATAAACGAGCAAGAACCTATACTAAGATAATAATCATTTTCAAGATCTATCTCTTGATCACCCCCTGGATAGAAGTTATAATAATATTTATCGTTTGGAATATGATATTTTGCACAGACGAGATGTCTAGTCTGTTTAATAACAGAAGGTGAAAATTCTTTCATATCGACCTCATTATTAGGAAATAATTCCTGGCCGATTGCACGAAATAAAAATATTGCTCTATTTTTTGTTCTTGGTTTGAAATGACTCCAGTTTTCAATTATTCCTTCCCTGAAAAATTTTAATGCTAATTCTTACCTATCCATTTGCTTTTCTTCTTCTGTGAACAATTGCTCTTCAATTTCTTTCATGCTAATTCTTCATCTTTTCGTTTCGTTAATTATAAATTGATCCCATGGTGTTTCACGAAAACCTTCTATTACCCTCTCAAGTGCAATTTTGAAGTTTACTCGTAATGCAATGTCCCTATTTGAAAGCTCACCTTCATCCATAAATAAAGGATTAGGTTCTAGTGGGAAATCTTCATTCTGCATAATTCTGTCACGTATTGAGAGTATGCGGACATGGATTGAAGAAGAAGAAGAAGAAGAAGAAGAGTATGTATATGTAGTAAACAAAGTCCATTTCTCATACGCTAACAAAAAATTACTCTATTAGAATGTAAATTTTACAAATAACTGTTATATACAGTTTTATATCTATAAACACCTAAATTGTATATTATATAACTCAATTGTCTCTTACGGTTATCCCAATGTTTTTAGAATCTTAATATCTTTGTTTGTTGAATTATAAGTATTTTATAGTATTTTATTGTGTTTTACTCTGTTTTACTGAGTTTTACAGTTAAGCGGTACTTGAAAGAATAAACCATTTTGTCCCAATAAATCACTTCGTTACGTAAAATAGAGTCGTCCTTAATTAGTCTCAGTTAACGCCATAGATTCGTACAAATACTGTAAAACAACCAAAAGGTATTATATATGCTGTTCTACCACCTTCTGGGTTTTCGATAGTTTTTTCATTCATTGATAAGCTTTGTTTCTTTCAGCCATTAGCAGATTCAACAATTTCATAATTTATCTAGCTCGTATTATCATTGTAATTTCCAGTATCATCTTCATTAATATCTTTCAAAAGGTTTACAATCAAAGAGAAGCTGTATAATTAATTGAAAGTAAAGTAAAACTTGAAAAAATGTGTTTACGTAATCACAATTTTTTCTTTCTGTTTGATTTTTTCCCTCTTTTTTTTGATGCAATGGATATCGTGGAACATGAAAATTCAAAATTTGATATTTACATTGGATTGGTAAATATAAACATTGGATTGGTGAAATTCAAGAAACCCTTGGTAACTTGATATTTAATTTCTTAGAGCAACAAATATTTATATATTATGGATGTATATAATCAATTTGTTAATCCTTCAACATCCCTATTAAGTGTTTATTGTAATTTTACTGGAAAAGATCATGACAATTTAGTCATTTCCAAAGGGAATCTTTTACAAATATTTACAATTAAACAAGCAGCTAAAAATGATGGTTTGAACGGTCCAACAACGAATATTGATGAAGTACTTGCCTCAACGTCTGATTCTGGGCTTTATAAATTGGTTTTAACTTCTGAATATGCTTTGAATGGTAAAATTTTAGATATTCATCTATTTAAACCGAATGAAAATAAAGATATGGATTATTTAATTGTGTCTACTGAGACTGCAAAAATGTCAATTATAAAATGGAATTCTTCTGATCACTTGATAAGTGTAGTAAGTTTACATTATTATGAAACTGTACTTTCTTCATTACTAATGGAGAAATTAAATGATTCAGAAGTTATTCATAGAACCGATCCAAATAATGGATGTACAGCGATGCTTGTTGATGATTTATTTGTTTTTTTACCATTTAAAAGGAACGATTCATCAGATTTAGACCTTAATGATGATTATAAGCCGACTGTGGATCAAAAGGAAATTTCAAAGAAAATAACTTTTGAGTCTAATAATAATACAAAGGGTTCTGATAGTTTATTCGAAGAAAGTTTTCTAATTAATGCTAAGACATTACATTCCGATTTGAAAAATATAGTTGATATTCAATTTTTAAACTCTTTTAGAAATCCTACTTTGGCTATTTTATATGCTCCAAAGACATTGTCTTGGGCTGGTTATTTACCAAAAGCAAAGGATAATATGAAAGTTGTCGTATTGTCATTGGATTTAGAAAAAAAAAAATTTAATGTGATTATTGAAACTTCAGATTTACCATATGATCTTGATCGTATAATTCCTCTTTCTGAACCTATAAATGGATTTCTTTTAGTTGGTGCTAATGAAATTATACATATAAATTCCCTTGGTGCAACAAAAGGTATATTTGTAAATGAATTTTTTGAAGCAGAAAGTTCTTTGACTTTGAAGAATCAATCAACATTGGATTTATTCTTGGAACTTTCAGAAATAACACAGATAAGTGACAGTGAAGCAATTCTTGTTAGTAAAGAAGGTAAAATTTATACTTTAATTTTTGATGAAATCGGTGGTGTCGCAAATCTGAATCGAATTGCCATTAATGATGAATCAACTTATTCAGATTTTAAACTTACTTCAATCTTGAACGTTACAAATATTCCACATAAAAAAATGGCATTTTTTTGTTGTCAAGGAAGTGATAGTCTCTTACTTAACTGGGAGTACAAAGTTACTAATTCTATGGATACAACATCCAAAGCTGAAATTGGGAATGATATATATGATGCAGATGATGATTATTGGTTATACGGAGATGATGCAGACAATGATGTTGATTCTTTAAATGCATCATTGACAAAATGCGAATTTTTGCAAATGGACAGTTTGATAAATATTGGATCGTTGTCAGATTTTACTTTGGGTTATTTGTCAATAGAACCTAAAATCCTTGGTTTGCCAAATCCAAATTTTAAAGAATCTATTATTTTTGGATCATCAGGATTGGAAGAATCTGGTTCTGTTTCTATGATAACGCCATCTGTTAAACCAACAATTAAATCCTCTTTGAAATTTTCAAATGCAAGCAAAATATGGACCGTTCCTAATCATAAAGGTGATACAAAATATTTAATTACTACCGACTATAGAACTTCTAAAACACAAATTTTTGAAGTTATGAAAAATTATAAAGATTTTAATAGTAAGAGTTTTAAAAATAAGGATTATACCATTCAATTTGGAACCATTATTACTGGTGAAAGGACAAGGCCTGTTCAAGTTACAGCCCATAAAATTATGGTTTATAATATGGCATTTGGGCGTGTAACTTCTATGACTTTTGAAAAAGATATTAATCATTCTGTGATACACGAAAATTACATTATTGTTATTATGAAAACTGGTGAAATTGAAATTTTAGAATATGATGATTCAACTAAAAAGTTGACAAAAATGGACCTTCCAGCTTTATTGAATCAATTGATTTTTACAAATGCTTGGATATCTAAATCATCAATTCTAAATCATGCAACACCTGTGAAAAAAAGATCTAGAGATGGTGATACTATTCAAGTAATTCAAAATTTAGAGGAAGAAATTTTATTTTGGTTGGTTACTGCTGATAATAGATTTCTTGTTTTCAAAAAAGAACATTTAGAAAAAGTCCATGAGTTTAAAAATATTCACAAAATGTCTGAATATTTGCAATTATCTAAAATGGATCCGAATTATGAAGCTGATGTTGATCCAATTTTAAAGCAATGCATTTATACAAAAATTGGAGATAAATATGATTCGAAGAATTATATGGTAATATTGACATTTGGTGGTGAAATAATTATATACGAATCCTTTTTTGATCCAGTTCAACAATGTTATAGATTGATAAAATCTAACGATTTATTTCAATTTCCTATTACTGGTGCACCAGGAAATTCATATTCATATGCTACGAAAATTGAAAGAAATTTATTTAAGATAGACAATTTGGATGGTTCAACAGTTATTATGGTTACAGGTGCTATGCCATTTATTATTTACAAACAATACAATTCTTTCCCAAGAATGTTTAAATTTACTTCAAAACCATTATTGTATTTTGCTCCTTTTTCAAATCCAGAATGCGAGGATGGCTTAATTACAATTGATGATAAAAAATCATGTAGAATGATACAATTGGATCATTCTTTTGATTATTCTAATAAACTACCTATCAGAAAAATAACTATAGGTCAAACTGTTAATAAAATTGCGTACCATGAATTATCACATACTTTTGTAATTTCAACTTTGAGGCATGAAAATTATAAACCACTTGATGCGGATGGTGAAATAGTTGAAGGATATAATGAAAATTTGAGAAGACACGCCCAAAATTATAGGGGAACTATAAAATTATTATCACCTGAAAAATGGTCAATTATTGACTCAGTAGAATTGGAAGAAAATGAAACATGTACTTCTCTTGATGTTATGAAATTAAAAATAAATGGTACAGAAGGTAACAGAGTAACAGTTTTTGTTGGTACGAGTGTATTCCAAAATGAGGACATTTCAACATCAGGAACTTGGAAGCTTTTTGACATGATTAATGTTGTTCCAGAACCTGGGAGACCCGAGGCTAAACATAGACTTAAATTATTGAGTAGTGAGACCGCCAAGGGGCCTGTATTAGATGCATGTGGAGTGGATGGTAGATTTGCGGTTATACAAGGACAAAGAATGCTTGTTAGAATGTTAAAGGGTGAAGGCAGTGCTGCACCCGTTGCTTTTGCGGACACATCGTTATATTCTGGAAAGGTTAAGGCGTTTGAGAATTTAATGTTGATTGGTGATGCATATCATAGTGTTTCATTATATGGGTTTGATGCAGAACCATATAGATTGATATCTCTCGGGAAAGATGAGCTTAATGTGAATTTAACTGAATGTGAATTCATTGTTCATAATCAAAATTTGTACATTTTGGTTTCTGACGACAATTCTGTATTACATATTTTGCAGTACGATCCATATGATGCAGAGTCCTTGAAAGGTCTTAAATTACTTCGTAAGTCTGCACTAAGGTCAAATGCACATACTACAAAAATGATAAATTGTAGTCGTCGAGACTCTTTGTTTTCAATGGTTTCAACTTTACCGATCAGAAGTGACGTTGATTTGGGTTATGAGGTTATTGCAAGTAATATAGATGGTTCATTTTACAAAGTATCTCCAATCAATGAGTATCAATACCGTAGACTCTATTCATTACAAAATCATATTGCTGATAAAGAACACCATTGGTTAGGTTTAAATCCAAAAATGAATGCAGTTGGTAATTTGCAAACTGAGATGTCTGTTATTAAAAGGCCATTTATTGAATACAGACTTTTAACTAAGTTTACCAATATGAATGAGGATAAGAAGAAAACGTTTGCGAGAAAACTTGGTAAGGATGCATTAGTCGATATATATAGAGATATGATCTCGTTGCAATAGTTAGTGTTTTGTAATATTATAAAATTTTTTTAAATTAATTTATATCAAATAGAAAAGGGAGAAAAAAGTGTATACATCATATACGCGCAAGTAATAGGTCTTGAAGATGTATTTAAATTCTAAAGCCATTTTATCTCATCAAAATAGTTGATACAAGTTGGGCCAGTTTAGAGCCAATGATCACCGGAGTGTCGTTATCTAATGCCGAGTGGGAATATATTGCATCTGGATCGGCTAATTCAGTGTTTTCGTATATTGGTGAAGATGAGATGTTTAAAGGGAAAGTGATTAGACTTCGGCTAACTAATAGTGATATCTGCACGAAAGATATACTTAATTATTTTCAATCGCCTTTGTTTGATACGTTAAGGAAATATATGGTTGATTCTGTAATGGTTTTCCTCCTGAAAGATGATTTTGAGAAGTTTCAAGAACAATTTAACAAAAAATATCCATATATTAAGCTTGATTTAAAAGAAAAATGCGGATTACTGATGAATAATATTTACTCACATAGAATTGGAGAATATGATTGTATTAAGCTTAGTAAGTATCATAAAATTTTTGTTCATAATTTCTACGATGATATTCTGTTTGAGTTAAAACCTAAATGGCTTTATCAAATGCCAAGGACACACATGAACTGTCGAAACTGTTTGAACGCACTGCAGAAAAAACAAAGATTTATATGTTGTAATTTAAAACTACTAGATAAGAAAAATGGAGTCGATGCATGGTGTGAAGAAATCCAGGATGAGCTGATGATTCAAGGATATAAGCAACTAAAAATATACGATTCTTTAAAAAAATGCATTTTTAGTAATTATGATTTAATTGAATCCTTGTATAAATTACAAAATAAGATTCAAATCAGAGATAAATTAGCATCATTGAGTTCAATAGAAGATGTGGATGAAGATTTACAATTTAATATGACAATACGAGATGTCTCAATATTTTTCAAGCTTCATTCAGGAGAGGCATTTATATTGGATTTAGATAAAAAATCAGCTAAGAAATGGAAAAATTGGAAATCACAAGAAGAAAAATTAGAAAAATTATATACCCAGGAACTAGATCTTAATTGTAGACTCGAAGCAAGTAACTGATCTGCTATTTTGAATCCACAACTTTGTATATTCGTCATTTTTTTTAAAATTTATAGTAATTGGATCATTAATAAATGATGGTGATGTGATTTTATATTTGAAAGCGCTTATATTGATGCCAGGATTTAAATTCGACCAAAATTGTAATGATAAGGCTATTAGAAGAGGTGCTTCCACAACAACATTAGGGTACTTCTCAACATTCTGAGCATATGGAGGGTTGTAATGTATCTGATGAGAATTAAATGTCAAAGCGCACATTCTAAAGGTGGATATTATTGAGGGTGTTATCTCAATGGATTCATCAGGTGAGCCTAACGTAGAAGTCTTTTTTTCAACACTTTTCTTAGGTTCAAAATCACTATTCAGATAACACAATCTTCTCTCCTCAATTAAACTGATCCCCTTTACATTGGAAAAATATCTCTTATAGTCTGCTGAAATTATCCCATTCCTTGAAAGAAATTTCACCTTTTCTACGGTTTCATTGAATTTAAGTTCATCACCAAATCGCAAAGGATTAGATTTATTAAATGTGAAGGATCCACTAACCCACATTCTCCGTTTAAAAAATTCAATATTATCTAATATTGGAGCGTGATAATTATCATAACCATCTTCGCTTAACTCAGATTCGTTGGATAGAGGATTGCAATAAGCTAATGAATAACCTATAGGTAAGGGATTTCCAGGTTTAAATAAATCATTTATATTTTTATTAACTTCGTATTTATAAGAAGTGTTTAAACTTTCCATGAAATCAGGATGTGATTTATCTAGTAACGATTGTAAAGTAACATACATTTGTTTTGAGGGATAAGTGGATATCACATCATCCCGAATAGACCAATTGGAATTAAGCAACTTGTTTTTGCATCTTTTAACTTCTTCTTCGGTAGGATTTCGTATTGACTTGATAAATTTGGCAAAAACGTTTTGGGTACTGGACATAATAGGTCTGACTATTATGGTCAACAGCGTAAAAAGAAAGAACATTAAAGTGACATAGGAATACAAAAATTGCGAGAATGCAATTTTTGCGCTTTGTTTAGTCTCTTCAGTTCTCACAGAGTCGCAATCAAAAATTTGACAAGCCGGTGCGCTCTGCCACAAACTTTCACCACTACGACCATATTTTTTGGCCCGCAAAATTTTTCTCCCGCCTACATTGCCATGGGAGCCCACGAAAACACAACAAAACCTGCCAACGAACAACCACCCACCCAGGCGGGTCTGCCCCAGTACGTTCCATCTACAAATATTATAACAATCTAATTCTTATTACTTAATAACACAAAGTTTTTACTATAGTAACTGATTTATTTTAAGTTTGAAATAAAATTACCTACTATTCAGGGCTCAAAAGACCTTAAAAAAACAGTATAATCCCAACTTCTTTATAGATTTAGACAGACTTGTCAGATCTTTAATTGTGAGTGTTCAAGTTTTACAAAGATAAACCGTAGTACTGTAAAAATACATATGAAATGGAATTTATATTCAATAAAAAAAGTATGTTAAACAAGGTAATTAAGAAATAAACTGATAAATAAATAAAAAAATGACAGATTCTAATATAGAGCTATTATTACGATAAAATGTTATTCTTCGGGTAAAAAATGATGACACTTAATCAAGATAACAACTTTTTTACCTCCAAATCATCTAAAATTTTATCATTTACATGAATAGCATTGGTCAGTAAAATTTTCTTTGGTCCTTTAATATCAATAAAATATCCTTTCTTTTCAGAACTTAATATATTATACTTGACGTATCTCGCAATTTTTTTGAGAGATTCGAAAAACGATTCTATACCACCGTGTATGGTTTGAACAGTGGCATCTTCCCAAAAACGTTTTGGTAGGGAAATATATTTCTTGAGCCAATTGAATCTATATAAAAGTGGTGCTTTTCCTAAGCTTAAATTCACCACGCTTTTAGCACTGTTGCTTAATTCTGATATAGAGCCGTCAAAGTTGGGATCGTTAGAGGTGTATGCGATAACTGAATTAGAATTAACTTGAATACTTTCATCATCGGCTAAATCGATTTGAATTATTTTTCCCGGTGTTGCAATCACAAATGTTCCATCACCTTCAAGTTGGAGTGCATTTGATTTAGAATTTGATACTGATGGTTTTATTGAAGATCCAGACCAAGCAAAAAGGGAAGATTTTTTAACAAT
Source organism: Pichia sporocuriosa (assembly GCA_030574275.1). NCBI lineage: Eukaryota > Fungi > Ascomycota > Pichiomycetes > Pichiales > Pichiaceae > Pichia > Pichia sporocuriosa. Next base: position 18,648 of record JAJMES010000024.1, read on the forward strand.
CCATTTTGAATTTATATTAGGAATAACTGCAAAATTTGAATTTTCGGCATTTGAAGCTATTAAAAAAGACATTGGCTCATTTTGGTTAAAACATCTCTGGAATATTATGTTTGCATTTCTTGAACGAGCAAATTCAGTATACATTGAATTAATATGACCATTCAAAGCAATTATCTTCTGTTGTGAATTTGAATAACGTATGTTAAGTATTGATGATTTTGGGAGTTTAATATTCAATAAATTTGACGATGATCCTAACACTTGATAAGTTATAGGTTCAACAAACGCACCGGAACCTGTGGCATTGGGTAATGACGTTAAAGGTTTTTGCAGATCGGTGGAAGGTGTAGCCTTCGTCGACTTAAAAAAAGATTTAAGTGTTTGAAACGATATGTTTCTAGTGAATACACGATTCATACTGTTCCCTTTTAATTGAAGGTGTACAATAAAAAAAAAGTAGCTGAGTTTTAAAATCACGAATCTCTTCAAATCATGATTTATCCAATAAAATGTTATATCAACACTTTCTACGCGAATAACCCTTTATTGAAAGTGCTCTCAAAATAATAAAGGTTTTATTCAGGAGTACAATCTTTGCATGCAGCAAATATGGACTAACTATCACTTTGCAAAGTTGTTTATCATTATCCTGAAAAAAAAAGTTGGTGTATTGTATAATCAGCAGACAAAACAGATCAACAATCAAAAATGATACATTAAAAAAAAAAAAAATAAACCAATTTTAAAAAAAATAAATGCGAGCTATGTGGATCGAACACATGGCCTCCAGATCTTCAGTCTGGCGCTCTCCCACTGAGCTAAGCCCGCTTTCTTGAAAATATATTTTTGCTGATAGTTTTAATCGTGTCAGTATTCGAATAGGTATCCCAATACTGTCGATTACTATAAGTTAAATGTAAAAGCCTAATTAGATATTATTTACCTAATTTGGTATAAACTATATTGTATATGTTGTCTATCCTTTATATAATCTATTATATACAGGTTACGGATGTTCTTCTATTAGTAAGAGTAGTACCAGATGTTAACTATGTCAAGAATCGAGCATTGGCCAGTATAGGACTTACTTATTACTCTGATGACATAATCATTACCCGGTTTACCGATCCATCCCACCATGCCTGGTAAGTATCTCGGCATACTTACCATTTACGGAAGGAACTCTGGGAAAACTATATCAGGATATTGACAAATCGAATCTTGACACGTGACACATTTACTTTAGAGTTTATGTAGTTTATATAAAGGGTAAAATAAGACCAATTAAAATATAATAATGGCAGTATAAACACTTTTAAAAAAGATTATTAATTTGATAAAAAAAATGAAGAATAAAAGAATATAAAAATGATGAAAATAAAGAGCAATAAAAATCACTTGAAATCAACCTCGGGACAAAACGGGATAAATTAAACGACCAATATTACGTAATAGAACTTTTTATCTAGTTTAAGTACTTATTTTAAGGTTGTTATAATTTTACCTTTCAGAAGCAAGTTAGTTGCCTATGTAACAAAAAAATAAAGAAAAAAAATCAGCGTGATATTATAGTAACAGGTTTTTAAACTCTACATAAATATACAATATAGTCTATTTTTTTTTACCACTACTAGAAAATAATAACCAAAAATAACCGATGAATAATAATGCACAACCGACTGAGTTTAATGCAAAAACATCCCAGTAACAATCTTTACCTTTTAAACACATTTTAATTTTTTTATCACCTAATGACGACCATTCACTATTGTTATCATAAACTGTCCCAAAATAATCACTAAGGATTAAAAATACACTGATTGGACCTGTTCCAAGTAATGCCCA
>JAJMES010000025.1:0-20470 GCA_030574275.1 Pichia sporocuriosa
GCACATGGTCCACTGCTGTGTTTGTCATGTATACGATTTTGTATTCTTTTTATAGTTATAAAGCTTTTTGAAAATCTCAGAGTATTCTGCATTTACGCTGTTTAATTTTTCAACGCAATTGCATTACCCCTCTTTTCTTATCATGAGTTTCTTTTGTTCAGCAAAGACAAATGTCAGAATCAGATTACAGGCTACTAGATACCAATTACAGAATCATCGACGGCCTTGTCGTCAGGCTGTATCCCAAAGCAGTTACCCACCCTTTCATCAAGGATCTCGAAAACCATCTCCATTTAATTCCTGATGTGGTTGAACGTTATCAGATCTGGAGAGAGGGAAGGAAGCATGCTGTCTACAGGTACAACTGCCCTACCATCTACAGTCAGCATATAAGTCATCAAAAAAAGAAAATAAGAGAAACAGCAGAAGGCTGGGAAAAATGTGTTGGCAATCAGGCTGGAGAAGAACAAGATGTTATTAGAATTATGTTCACCAGAGGCATTTCCTTCTACCTCTGGCACACTCCGGAACCGACCTCTGAGCAGTGGGAGGACTTCCTGTACCAAGAAGGGGACCTGGAGACTGCACCGTTTGAAGCACCAACTGCACTGGAATCCGTGTACAGTATCCTGGACTTTAGAAACAAGTTTGCCGGCCCCAGCTTCAATATTAACAGGGGTACCTACAAGAGGGAGCTGAACCATCTTCTCCGTGTCCTGTACAAGGTTTAAACTGCAAAAAAGGTTGGTTTTCAATTACTTCTGGCCAACACCAATACTTTCAGAAATGATATCATTTTTGGCATCCACACTAGAGCAACTGTAACGATGTACGTGAGCTACATGTTCAAGCCGTTTATGTATTTGCTGAACATTGACAAATTTGCTAGCTTCGCCCTGGATCCCGATATTGTAGCCAAGGTGGTTGCATTAAGAAACGATGTGGACAACCACAGGGCTGTTGGTGGCCTGTAAATGAGAACCAATCTTGTTGAGAAAGTGAAAAGTTTGAGGAAAATATTTGTTGGGCCGTTGGATTCCGAGACCCACGTCATGTTTTTCCTGCCCATCAAAGCTGTTATGATAGATGAGACCAACAACACTGTCAAAAACAGAGCATACTGTCGTAAAATCATGGATTCGGTCAAATTTTCCCTCAAGTACCTGCTGGCCTATACCAAAGGAAGCACCATCCCCCCGGGGTTGGTGGAAGAATTTTACGACAAAGAAAAATATGCTCCTGTTGCTAAATTATATGTAGTTTATTCTTCGGTATTCAAAATGCACAAAGAGTTGGCTCTGCACAAAACGAGAAGAAATCACGAACGTGTTATCTATGTTGATTGTTGTTTGTTTTCCAAAGAAGTTGTTTCCAACTGTTACAATAAATTGAAGCACAAGTACCATAAGTGCATTCACGAGTTACAAGAGTACGGTCTTACGACTGCCGGTGTTGACGAATGTTTTAGGCTTATGGAGTCCATGTATGTTGATGCAGCAAACAAAAGTTTCTATTTGTGTTTTCAGAACCCTGAGCGGTTGAAGGAATGTGTTAAGATTTCCGAAATCAAAGATTCCAACAGGCACCAGATATGCAAGATCTTCGATGCCATGTCGACGTGTATGTGTTTGCTGTCATATGTGTCATCCGGTTCCACGTTGCGGTTGTACGAGTTCATGAAGTAGGTTATGTATGGTGAAGAGTGTGCAATGCTGATGAAGAAAATGGACGACAATAAAAGCTATATTTCGTTCACGACCAGCATCAACAAGAACGGGTCTCATCAAAAACGGGTTTGTTTTGTGAACCACAAAGTTACCAAGTATTTTGTGCACTATGTCCTGTGTTTCTATCCCATCAGGTTCCATGCTATGGCCAATTTGCATTTAGACCAGCGTTTGTTCAATTCGTGGCACATTGCGGTCGATGGTGAGTTTGATAAGATGGGGGGTATGGAGAATGAGTATGTCGAAAGGAACATCACAACGAGGCAGTTTCTCAAGACGTATCTTTTTGCGTGCACTAGTGACTGCAGAGGAGAGAATGTTGTTACCAGTGGAGTTACCAGAAGGTGCTCTGATATGCTGATCGGATATTGTGGCCAAGGCTACAGTTCGAGTTCGTGGTGACAGGCTTTTGTGGGGATGAACAAAGATGTTGGTTCTGCGGCTGCAATTGAGCTTGGAAGGAAAATCAACGACGTGGGTCTTGTCAATGCTGGCTACAGCGGTGTCACTACAATCCAGAAGTATGCCCGTGAGGGAACGAGCAGTCAGGTTTACAGGAACGAAGACTATTCAATCACCTGGCATATAATGAAGAATATCAACAGGATTATGGAGCTTGAAGGTTTTGGTGTGCAGCCACCAATTGTTGAGAAAAGATGCCTGGATCTCATTATTGGCTTCCATGAACTGAAAAAGAATTACAAAGAGATGTTTCCGGGAATGGAGTTCAGAAAAAACCAAGGCAAGATATTGGCTAGTATGGGTTTTGCATCCCACAATTTCTGTGTACAGGCGCCGACTGGTTTTGGTAAGACCGTTTTGTTAGCAACGATACTGAAGGCTTTCAACAAAAAGAACAAGGATTTGATTAATTTAGTTTTGCTACCGTATAATCCATTGAAAACTGACATGGTTTAGCGTCTGGAGGCCATGAATTTTAATGGCAGTGGTTCTCCAAGTATAGGCATCCGATGTGCCACTGGCAACATGTGTGATTTTTATGTTGGTATTTTTGACGAGATGGCGTCTACGAGTTTGGACAATAGAAGAATGAATATGGGGATGCTGGTGTTAGACGAGGCTCACATGCTGTCCACAGATAGTGAATACCGTGGATGTTTGGAAAGCTTTGGCCATAACAATGTAAAACATTTTCAGAAGATTATCATGCTGTCTGCAACTTTAGAAAAGGATATTGCACAGGACGTATGCAATTTGTTGCAGATTGACTCTCTACTGGTGTATACAAACATGATTACGGAGCTGCCTCATAAAGATAGAATTTTTATTACGAATGTTGACTATAGATTAAGAAGTTCGTCATTCTACAATGTTGTTTCTGCCTGTTTGACGGGGTTTCTTGTCTCCTATCCGGATAACAAGGCTTTGGTATTTTTTGGAAGGAAGAATAAATTGGTTTCGGCCCACAGTAAGTTTGGCAACGGTGCAATGATCATCCACGGGGGTATGAAGAGTTCTGCTAAAGAGGGGACTATTCAAACATTTGTTAATGATTCATCGAAAAAGATATTGATGGGCACCAAGCTGATTTCCAATGGTCTCGATATTTCTTCCATCAATGTTGTCATATTCTATGATTACCTTCCTGAGCCCATCGAATTCATTCAGTCTTTGGGAAGAATAAGGGGTAAGTGTTTGTGTCTTGTTGTAAAGGAGGGTTTAACGTGTTCTTCAAAATATATTTCTGATTTTTATGAGCTGAATAAAGTGGGTCATGATACGTGTTGTGGGGCCAGTCCTGAAGATGAGGAGCTGAAGGCTTTGTACAATAATTTGTTAATGGACAATGGAACAGCTGGTCAGGTTCTTGAAGTTTCTAGAGATGTTTAAGAAGCTGGAGAGTCTGAGGAAGTTGCCCAGACTGAAGAAGTTTACGAGGTTGTTGTCCATCCGAGCAGAAATGTTCGTAGGAGACTGAATCCTGGATTTGGAGGTTTCAATATGATGAGATCACGGAATGTATGGATTGATATCGCTGAATATGAGTTGGCCGGTGAATATCGTGATTTGATGTATATCGTTAGGAGAACAGAAGGAGAGCCTGCATTTGCAAGATATTATAAATTTGATATCAACTTGGTTGAAGATCGATATAAAAAATTTTGCAAGAGGGTGCATTCTGATCCTCTTTTCATTGCTGCAGTTCCTGTGCTAGAGAAGTATATCAGTCATATGCTTGGTCGTTTTGAAAATGATACTCGGGAGGACAGGATTTCGTTGACTTTGTTCCATAGTGTGTTTGTGCTGAACGTTACTGGTCAAATGTCGGCAGATGAAATTGCGAATTTGCGATATGAAAACTATGACTCGTTGTTGGAGGCAGCAGTGCAGAAGTTTGACGCTTTTCATCATTTATCTTCTTCAATTCATATTCTTCTGGCAGAGAATGGATCTGCAAATTTAGTTTATGAGTCTCGGTGGTTAAGCTGTGTTGAAACAAAAAGAATAGTTTATGCTGAGAACCCAGGCAATTATTTGAAGAATAAATATTTGAACGAAACCACAAAGGGTGTCATTTCCTGCTTTTTCGACGTGTTGCAGTTGCCCAGAAGAATAATATGTTATTATTGTTTGGGTTTCTATCAAGGAAGAGATTGTGAAAACAAGGTTCCTAAGCTGGGCAGGGCGATTTTGCTGGAAATGTGGTTTGAAAAAAAATGGAATTTAAATGTTGATCCAGTTTTTGATGATACAGTGTTAAGGACACCGTTGTTTTCTGTTTTTTTCAATCTTTGTTTGGTGAAAAGTGAAGAATCAAGTATTTCGTGTTACGGAGTTGTGTAGTTGTTTTGTAGTGTGATTAAGCTTTTTATTTTAAATATTTCGTTTTAGTGGAGAAGGTGGTAAAGATTATCTTGAATCTGTTGAAGCGTTATTCCTGGTCCAATAGTTTTAAAACTAGCAGTGCTGAGTTAAAGTTGAAAAAACTTGATTGGAACGTTGTTTACAGAGAAGACGTTGCTTGCAGAGAGATAGTCAAGACAATACTGAACCAGCAATACTGGCATTTGTTCAAGTATTTCAAGTTTAGTTTTAATAATTGATGTTTTTTAATATTTGAAGTATTGAATGAGTTTTGTTTTTTCTGGGATTTTCAGGGTTGTGTATGTTTGCAAGTTTTGTTAATGTATTTGAGCAGCTGGGTATTGGATTTAAAGTATTTGAGTGGTTATTAAAGAATTGACAGTTTGTATTTTTTTATTTAGTTTTTTTTATTTAGTTTTTTTTATTTTTTTTTTTAATGAAGTAGAAGCGTATGCTATTGTGATTTTGTAGTAGTTGTGATTTATGTAGATTGTGTAGAATATGTTGTATAATCATGTACAAGAAGTAAAGAAAGAAAGAGTGGTGTGCTGGGTTGAGTGTTGAGTTGAGTGTTCATGTTGGACGAGGTGAGTGATTTTTTGTGTGTGCTGTTCAGTGTATGTTGTTTTTCCTGGTTTTTCCTGTTTTTTTTTGTTTCTGGTTTGCACATTTTTTTTAGGTTTAGTGAAGACATTAGGTATTACAAGTGTATCATTATAATGCACTGTGAACGTTTGAAGAAATGCCGCTGAAAAACGAACGAGTTATGAGTGTCTGAACATTTATTGAATATTAATTTTGATTTCAATAAATGGTTTTTGATTTTTTAATTTCAGTATGACCATGGTATTATATAACAGTTTATTTTGAATAGAGCTGTGGTGGTTTTATTAAAAACCATTCAAGTTTGAAGAAGTTATGACCATTTGAAATGTTGTTAATTTTCAATGTTATGTTCAATTTTATTTTCAATAACTGTTTTTAGCTTTTTAAATCCCAGTTTGTTTGTGGCATTATTTAATAGTTCATTTGAAATAGAGCTGTAAAGTTTTTATTAAAACCATTTAGGTTTGAAGGGGTTATGGTCGTTTGAAGTATGTTGATTTTTAAATTTAATTTCAATGACTGTTTTTTGTTTTTAAATATCAGTTTGAGCATGAATTTGAAATTCGTTTAAATTAGAATAGAGTTGGGCAAGTGTGATTAAAAACCATTCACGTTTTAAGGAGTTATGATTGTTTAAAATTTTGTTAAATTTTGAAGTTGATTTTCACGTCTGGTTTTACGTTTTTAAATTTCATTTTAACCATAAATTTAAAGTTAGTTTAAATTAGGACAGAGCTATTAAGTTATGATTAAAAATCATTGGTGTTTGAAAGAGTAATGACTGTTTGAGTTATGGAAAAGACGTTGCTTGCGGAGAGATAGTCAAAACAGTCCTGAATCAAGTGAAAGTGTTATACCTGACTTTTTTTTGGGTTCAGTTTTACCAGATCTAAAATCAGCAGTACCATTTTTATTTATACCAGGTTCAGTTTTATCAATTATAGGACCAATTTTTTTAAAAATAAAAATTTAAAAAGCTTGATTAGGACATTGTTTGCAGAGAAGACGCTGCTTGCGGGGAGAAAGTCAGGATAATCTGTATTTGTTGAAAGTGTTCTATCAGAATAAGAAAAAGGTTCAGTATTAGTTTTAAAATTTAAACTAGAAAAGATTGATAATAATTATATTTACAGAGAAGAAGTTGCTTGCGGAGAGATAGTCAAGACAATCCTGAATCAATTGATGATATTGTATTAGCATTTTTATCACGTTCAAGTTTATCAGATTCAGTTTTAAAGCTTGAGTTATTTTTTGTTTTTTAATATTCGAAGTATTGAATTAGTTCTGTTTTTTCTAGGGCCGTTACTGTTGTGTATGTTTGTTAATTTTATTAATGTATTTGAGTAGTAAGGTATTGGATTCAGGCTGATTAGGAATAATTTAACGGTTTGTAATTTTTTTGTGATGATTTTATTATTGAAAGAGAAGTATATGTTATTGTGTGATTTTAGTAGTTGTGATGTATGTAGAATATGCTGTATAAGCATGTAAAAGAAGTTAAGAAAAAAAGAGTGGTGTGCTGAGTGTTGAAGTAGGATGAGGTGAGGAGATTTTTTTTGTGTACGTTGTTCAGTGTAATGTTGTTCTTGCTTTGTTTTTTTAATTCCTTTTGTTTCTGGTCTGCAGAGATTTTATTTAAGGTCAGCGAAACCATTGGACTTTACAAGTATATCATCTAAATGCACTGTGAACGTTTGAAGACATTCTGCTGAAAAACGAACGAGTTATGACTATCTGAAATTTTATAGAATTTTGGAGTTGATTTCAATGACTGTTTTTATTTTTTAAATTTCTTTGTGGTTATGGAATAATATGATAGTTAATTTTAAATAGAGTTGTGGTATTTTGATTTAAAACCATCAATGTTTAAAAGAGTTGTGACCATTTGAAGTTTGTTGATATTTAAATTAAATTTCAATAGCTGTTTTTAGTTTTTTAAATTTCAGTTTAACCATGAATTTAAAAATTAGTTAAATTAGAATAGAGTTGAGGTGTTATGATAAAAACCATTGGTGTTGGAAAGAGTTATTGCATTTAAAATTTTGTTAATTTTCAATTTCATTTTCAATTTAATCTTCAATTTAATCTTCAATTTCATTTTCAATTTAATTTTAATAACTGTTTCTAGCTTTTTAAATTCCAGTTTTTTTGTTACATCATATAATAATTCATTTTAAATAGAACTGTGGAGTTTTGATTAAAAACGATTGATGCTTGAAAGAGTTATGATCATTTGAAATTTTGTTAAATTTTGAAGTAGATTTCTATGTCTGTTTTTAGGTTTTTAAATTTCATTTTAACCATGAATTTAAAAGTCGATTAAATTATAAAAGAGTCATGACAGTTTGATAAAAAAACCATTCATGTTTGAAATTGTTATTGCATTTTAAAAAATTATATTTGAAGTTATTTTAATGAGTGTTTCTATCGTTTTAAATTTCAATTTAGTTGTTGCATTATAATGGAGTTTATTTTCAACAGATTTACGAAAGTTTGATAAAAAATATTATTTATTGAAAATGTTAGAATTGCTTGAATTGTGATTGAACGAGGTATGACCATTTAAAATGTTTTGGTTTTTATTTTAAAGTTATTGTTTTTGAACCTGTGTTAATTATGATATTGAAATACCGTTGATTGGAGTTGATAGAAAACCATTATGATTGAAATTGTTATGATTGAATTTGATTAAATTTTAATTTGATTGCAATAAGTGTTTCCAGTATAAATATGAGATTATAATAAAGAGTTATTGACGTTGCAGAAAAGACCACAGTATGAAGGCAATGCTATTTTACATTGAATTGAGGAGAAACGTTGCTTGCGGAGAGATAGTCAAAACAGTCCTGAATCTGGTGAAAGTGCTATATTGGCATGTATTTCACGTTGTGTTTTATCAGTGTTTGAAAAAGGTGCATGAATTTTAGTATCGGTTTTGAAAAAAATATATTTTAATTTTATTTAAGATGTTGAATATTAAATTTTATTTCAATGAATGTTTATATTTTTTTTATTTCAGTTTTGTAATGATGATGCCTTTTTAAAAAGAAAAAATATAAAACCATTATTATGAATATAATTACCGAGAAGACGTTGCGTACGGAGAGATAGTCAAGATTATCCTGGATCTGGAGGAAGTGTTATACCAGTTTTTGTATCCTGCTTAGTAGTGAATTAGTTTTTATAAAATATAAAATAATTAATATGTATTAAATTACGGAGAAGACGTTGCTTGCGGAGAGATAGTCAGAATTATCCTGAATCTGTAGAAAGTGTTATATTGACATGTATTTCAGGATTATGACTTTTATTTGAAAGTTTAAATTTTATTTTATTTTCGTTCAAGTTTTAAGTTAAAAAAAGAGATTCAACAATATTTATCATTAGTAGCGTATATGTAGTGATTGTATAATGTATTTATTAACCATTTTAATTTATTTAACGAATAAAGACATTAAAAAGAAGGAATTGGAGAGTTCAAGTTTTCTGAATACGAGAAAAAGTAAAATTTTTTTAAATTTTGTAGGTTTCAGTTTTTATAGATTTTTCTAGTTTTTGTATTTTTAAATCTTGTGATATAGAGTATTGTATGTTATGTTAATGGTATTAGAGCTAGTATTAAAGTGTAGTTCTGGTTAATATGAGGTAAAAATATAAAAAATATAACGAGTGACAAGCAGAAATAGTTATGAGCAAGGGTGTTTCAAGGAAAATGTTGTATGTATATAATGATTTTGAAAATTTTTATTTCCGGTTTAGGAAATTGTTGACCGTTGTTCAGAAGTTGAGATTGATTTTATTAAAGTCTATTTTTAAATTATATAAGTGACTATTTAAATTAGTAAGAAGTAAAAAGATATGAGTTTATTAAAATATTAAAGTTTAAGTAGGTGTTCGTTAATGTTTTTAGAATATAAAAGTTTAAGTAGGCGTTTTAATGTTTTTAAAATGTAAAAGTTTACGTAGGTGTTTTGATGTTTTATTTATTAAAGTTATACCGTTGTGTTCGTTGTATTTTATTGAATTTGGTTAATGTTAAAAAGAATATATATTCAGTAATTGGGATAAAAGTATTTTGGTATAGGCTGTTTTTAGCACAGAAAATGAAAGAAAATATCCAAAAAGAATATAAAAATTAAGATTTTGATAAATCATTTTATAAGCATGATACACTAGATTAGCCAATGTTTAATACAAAAATAATTACGTTGAATCTAAATACATAGTTGTGTGTCTTACTTTTTATATCCAAAAATGTCGAGCATTACACGCCGATCTGAGGAGATTTAAATTGTATAAGCTGTATCTAGTACACTTTTTTTTTTTACCTCTGATGATTTTTTTGAACAATAAGTGATCCGATGTTTAAAAGAAACAGGATTTTGTACCAATTGAATAAAAAGTACATTTCACCGAGTGAAAGAGCTACTTTAAAATATCAAAACTATACTAAAAATCAACGTCGGAATAATGATAGGCAAATATGTACAATACATATTCCTTTCGTTGGTTGGAGGTTCTGTGTTGAGGTATATGTGGCAGCCATGGAATCCGTATTCTAAAGAAGTTAGTAAGAAGCTTTGTAAAGGTTTGTGGGAGGAAAGAGAAGGAAAGGATGATTATTTGACTGCCTTGAAATATTACCAAGAGGCTCTTAAAGTTGCAAAAGATGACGAAAATATGAACCAGCTTAGCCTTAAATATACTGAAATTGTTCTCAAAATGGCAGAAATGTATGAGAATCTAAAAATTAATGATAAATTAATTTCAACATACTTTAACTTGAGTACTTTTATTTTCGAAAATTTGATTCATGAAAATATTTCAAAGAATAATATTGAAAGAGACCTTTTAATTGATAGGGACTTGATTGTGATAACACGCTGGGCTGAGTTAATGCAAGTGCTGAAGCCGAAAAATTGGGCAGTTGATGTTAACAATGAGTTGCAAGATAGAATTGCTTATATCGAAAACACAGAGATACAATACAAATTACCTTGGACAGTGGATAACCATGCAAATAAAAATAAAAAAATTCTTACAGAAGAATTGATTGATATATGGTTAGAAGGTAGAAACTCTAGCTTCAATATTGATTTGCCGATCAAATCCAAATGGATTGAACAGAATATAGAATCTGAAAATGGAAAAGAATTTTTAAAGTGCTGGAATATTTTGAGATCACTTAAAGGTAAAATTTGGCCTGAATGGATTGAGTCATATCTTAGAATGAGAGATTTTTATGCAATGTTTCAAATGCGCCTTGGGAATCTAGGTCTATGTATTCAAATTTTACAAAGTAATATACTTTGGAGCTCTATTGCTGGATTTCAAGATACTGTTAACGAAACGACACAAATACTAAATCTTGCTTCTGCTTGGTTTCAATTGGGACAGTTAAATAATGATTTCAAATCATATCAGACTTCAAGGATAATATATGAAAAGTTAATAGCATCTCTTAAAGAAAATGACCCTATTCTACCGATGTCTTATTACTCGTTGGGTGTTTTATTTTTACAATTAAATGATAAGAAAATGGCAACAGAAAACTTTAGCAGGGCGAAAGATTTAGCAATTGAGATGAATCAATTGCAAATTGTGGATAAGATTGATGATGAATTATTGAAGAGTTTAAATTTGAAAATGTAGCTAATAAATTATTTTTATAAAATCTTTTTAAAAAAAATAAATAAAAAATAAAAACTTTATGTTTGAGGCCAACAGGAATCGAACCTGCAACCCTTCGATCTGGAGTCAAAAGCTTTACCATTGAGCCATAACCCCAACGAGCAGTTGTGGAAGGGATAAATATTAGGTGCTAATTAGACTATAGTCACTTGTATAATATGCATCACGTGAGATTGCGCAATATGTCTCAATAACACCTGACACACTATAATCGGAAAAGTTACGTAATATGAGATAATTGTTAAGGCGAGTATCAAGTATGACAAGCCTTTGAAAAGTATTATTTGTGGTTAGATCTTTAATTACAATTGATTACTAAATCGCTCGATGATGGGACGATGGAAATAAGTTTCAAATTGCTTCATCCTCTATTTCCCTTATTCCTAAACATGAATTAGTTCACGTGTTCTACCTTTCGTCATCTGCTTCGCAGTGGAATAGGTCACAACATATTCTTCATCACAATGGAATATTACATCATGTGGATGGTATCTCTTATCTCTTATCTCTTATCACTCGGCTTAACTCGGTGGAATGTACTTCATCCGATGTAGCGGTATTTATCATTTCTTTATTCATCCATGTGGAATATTACATCATCACGGGAATCCTTTCTTACGTAACAATAAGAGTGTGATTTATTCCTTTCAGCCTTAAAGGGTTTAGTCTAATATTCACGTGATTAATATCAGATATAGAGGATATGAATTCATCATATCTGATATACGAGTGAGAGTATTCACACTCGTCCACAATTTATATTTACAGTGAAGAGTTTTACACAGTCAATATAGTTTACATAGTCTTTTGCAGTGGTCCTTTCAGAACCGGTGTTGAGGAGACTTAACTATAGAAATAAATATCGATCCATTAGGATTATTCCACTTATATTCTTACATTATTTTAGATATCTACGAAGTCTATCGACGTCATAGTTATCCAGCTATTTATTATTATTATTTTACCAATAAAACGTTAGTCACGTTTTAGCAATTATGGCAATAATAAAGGACTTTCAACATTAAAGCTACGTCACTCTTAAAAAAATCTCGATTTAAAGGATGCTGAGTATTATTTAAATGTCCTAAAACTGTTACTTGTGCAGAAACTACGAAAGTGAAAATTTAAAGAGGGGTTTTTTTTTGAAATATTTCAAAGGTTCTAAATATTATATTTTAAAAAGCGGTATTTTTAAATCAAGTTCCCCTCCATTCACCAAAAAAAAAGAAATATATCATTCAGATTAAATCATCTAACAAGATCATTATTAAGACGAACAGCATTCAAGATCCAATAATTATCAGAAAAGGATTAAGGAAAAGACTGCAAAAAAATTGAGTAAGGAATTAATACTAATCGGACATTTTTATATAGTGGGGTATATGGCAACATAATAAATTATAGTATCCTCCAATTTACAACTTCCCGGATATATTTTGTAAGTTTCATAAATTACCTTGAAAAAAAATTTGCCTAAAATTGTCATATATTTCTCTTCTTTTTTGGATAAAAAACTAATCTTAAGTGTTTTACTGATTTTGAATAATTAATTTTTGAAAACATTGTTTGGTTTGATAGAAAATTGGATTGCCTCAACAAAATGCAATTTTTAGTGTATTGAAAAGTAAAAGCCAAAATTCGATTTAATGTCTTTTTATGATAATGGATCTATTGTGCGAGTAATAAAGTGTAATATAGTAGGGTGGGCAAATATGTATATAATAATTTATATAGTCTTTGCTTATATATAGGAGTTATAAATAAACTTTATATAATATATAGTTAATAGTGTTACAATAGTTCTAGCAAGTGAAATTTTTTCACTTGACTCTTCACACTATTTGGCCGTATAGTTTAGGGTAGATTATTTATAAAGTGCGTATTCTCACATCTATAGCTCAAAATATTTCTTTTAAAATTATAAAAAAAATTTGGTAAAAAAAATTATAAAGTGTCAATAAATATTAGAAGATAAAAAATTTCTATTGATTTTAACTCTATTGCAATTAATTTTGATGCCTAAAATTATATTGTATACCTACTCGATTTACAATTTTGTTCCGTGAATAAAATCAAAACCAACATTTACATCATTTTGCAGCTTTTCGACCGAATGTTGAATCATTGACATTTCTCTTGCTGAAATACTTTTAGGGAATTCGACCACTTTAACACCATCTTTATCTAATTTTAATGGTAAGCTGAAGTATTGGGTTTTTGATTTGATGTATTCAGGAATATTTTTTGTTGGTAACTCATCAATCTTAACAAATGCGACAGTTTCAATTTCTATATTATGTTTGATAGAATATACAAGACTTGAAACAAATCTGTCTGCAGCTATTGCCATAGACAATGTAGCAGAACCACCTCCATTTTTAGCTTTTACTACCTCATCGCCACCATACTGAACTCTGTAAATCAATTTCTCATACGATTCCTTATTTGTAAAATGATTTACCCATGAACCAATTATTGGAACAATTGTATCTCCAGAGTGACCGCCAATGGAAATCACATTATTCTTTAAAACTTTAGGTTCCTTCTTAATACTTAGACCTAAGAATTGTTCCAATCTCACGGTATCCAAGGTAGAAACTCCAAAAACTTTTTTTGGGCTGTAAACACCCTTTTTTTTCAATTCTTCGACGGCAACAGGAATTGTTGAATTTACTGGATTTGTAATGATGCAGATGAATGCATCTGGACAAACATCAGCAATTTGACCAACAAGCGATTTAACAATAGACGCATTAATTTTAAATAAGTCATTTCTAGTCATTGATGGTTTTCTTGGAACACCGGCAGTAATAACAACAATATCAGCATCAGTAAGAGCTTCTCTTAACTGTGTTTGGTCCGTTTTAGATCTTGGATCATATCCTTTGACAGTTTGACTGGTAGGAATGTGAGAGAGATCGGCAGCAACACCAACCGCATTTCTAATATCAAATAAAGCGAGATCACTGATATAGTTGTTGATTCTAAGCAACAGAGATAGTGATTGACCTATACCACCACTAGCACCCAATAAAGTAAGTTTGACCATTTTTCTGTTTATTTTAATACACAAAAAAAATCCAATTAACGTCAGACATTGCCGAATTTTGTTGATAATTTGGGATGATAAAACTGTGCTTTTATATGAATTTATACGCATCTACGTTTTTAAAAAATTTCGGACATTGTATTTCCAAAGCTCATGAGTTAATAATTGATAATCCCTTTTATTTCTATTTGATTTATCTCAAATAGCCTCAATAACTAGCAACAGCTTTATAATTTAATTTTTAAATAAAAACTTCACTGGCTTACATTATTATAAAAATATACAACTATCCAATATTGATATGAACTGATTTTGACTTTGAGTAAGCCAATAAAGAATCAATACCCAATTCTCTTCCGCCACCACTTTGTTTAACACCACCAAATGGAATACCAATATCAAGATCATTTGCACTATTGATGAAAACTTGTCCGGTTTCGAGTTTGTTCGCAATTTTATTAGCCATACTTAAATTATTGGTAAAAATAGAGGCAATCAAACCGTAGTTTGAATCATTTGATCTTTTAATAGCTTCCTCTACATCTGAGAATTTATCAATTGCAACCACTGGTCCAAAAATTTCTTCTTTCATAAGTATATTTGTATTTGGAACATCGTAAAAAATTGCTGGTTTAACAAAATAGCCGGTATCAGGAAGCTTTGAAGAATCGAGGTTAGTTTTTAAAAGTTTTGCACCTTCTTTCTTTCCTGATTCAATGTACCTATTAATAGAATTCATTTGAGATTTGTTAATTTGTGGACCTTGTGTTGTGGCAGGATCAAAAGGGCTACCAAAAATTGTTTTTTCCACTAGCTCTTTGTAGCTGTCTAAAAATTTCGAGTAAACTTCTTCATGAACATACACTCTAGTAATTGCTGAACAGATTTGTCCCATATTTGACATACATGCCGAATGTGCCCATTTTGCAGCAGACTGAATATCAGCATCAGGTAAAACAATCATTGGAGATTTGCCACCACACTCCAACGAAATTTGCTTTAAATTTGATACAGATGCCCGAATAATAGTTTTACCAGTAGCTGTAGAGCCTGTGAATGAAACCTTGTCAACGTCAATATGTTCTGTCAAAGATTTACCAGCAAAACTACCCAATCCCGAAACAACATTAATTACACCAGGTGGAAATCCAGCTTCCTTAATGAACTTACAAATATAGAGTAAGGATAATGGAGTAATTTCTGATTGTTTTAAAACGACACAATTACCCGCCGCAATTGCAGGGGCTATCTTCCAGGCTGAAATAAGGAGTGGAAAATTCCATGGAATGATTAAACCACAAACCCCTAATGGATCTCTTTTTGTAAAAGCAACCTTTTTGTCACCTGTTGAAAATGATTCACCAGTTATTTTATCTGCCCAGCCTGCATAGTATCTGAAAGTTTGGATCGCTGCACCAATTTCTCCTTTTGCTTGTGTAAAATATGGCTTACCACCATCAAGAGCTTCAATTGAAGCAATTTTTTCTAAATTTGCTTCTAGTAAATCACATAATTTGTTCATGTAACTACTTCTTTGATGGCCAGAAAATCCAGACCATGTTTTTGTTGCAGATCTTGCTGCACCGACTGCCTTATCGATATCATTTTCATCACCAATATAGAAATGTGTGATCGGTTTTTCTGTTACCGGATCAATTGTTTCCATAAAACCTTCATTAATTGGTAAAACAAATTCATTATTGATGAATAGACCTATGGGCTGTTCACATGAGATACCATTTTGAAATTTAAGTGTCTTTGTTAGTTTATCAGACATTATTCCTTTATGCGATAAATTTATAGAACTGATTTTTTTTTTCTAATTGAATCAAAATTTCTTCTCGTTATCTATAAAACTGGCAACTTGGAAAA
Source organism: Pichia sporocuriosa (assembly GCA_030574275.1). Classification (NCBI taxonomy): domain Eukaryota; kingdom Fungi; phylum Ascomycota; class Pichiomycetes; order Pichiales; family Pichiaceae; genus Pichia; species Pichia sporocuriosa. The sequence continues at coordinate 15,772 of JAJMES010000025.1, forward strand.
GTGAAGGCATTGAAATAATTAAATAAATATATGAAGATATTGGTAACAAAATTTACTTATAATTACACAAACTTAATTTCTTTTCTGAAAAAATAGGTTTCCTTCCAGTTTCGGACATTTAATAACCGAATATATATATTTTTTATAATACCTCAATTTTTGTAAAACTCAAGGACATTAAGACTCCTTAAAATTTCCGTTATAAGAAAAAATAAGAATTATATATAAAAAGATTTCCACGTAGTTTTTCTTATCAGCTTAGGTTATGTTAATGTCTAAGATTTCTTTTTAAAAATTATTTTCAAAATTACTTTCAAAATTTATTTTAAATTAATTACACAAGTAAACAAACAGTAAATTCATATTAGGAAAACATGGCTAGAAAACAAGCAGAGGTTGTTGGTTATATTGGTTTAGGCTTAGCAGGTGGCCCATTGGCTGTTAACATTGCTCAAAAGGGATTCAAATTGGTTGTGAGAGATGCTAACAAGGCGAGAGAAAACAAATTTCTTGAAGAAAATAAGGTTAACGTTTTCAGAGCATCATCTGGTAGAGATGCATTTAAAGATTGTGATATTTTGATTACAATGTTGCCAAATGGACATATTGTTAGGGAAGTCTTATTTGGTAAAGAAGGTGTCGCAAAATTCTTGAAAAAAGGCACGCTTATTATTGATACCTCATCATCGGATCCATTTGGTACCCGTGAATTAGAAAAAGACTTAAAACAACTTGGTCTTGGTTTGATTGATTCACCGGTTACTCAAATTAGAATGCATGGTATTAACGATGGTGAGGCTTGTTTTATGCTAGGTGGTTCTGATGAAAACATTAATTATGCATTACCAGTTTTAAAAACCATGTGTAAATGGTGGTTCCATATGGGTCCATGTGGTTCTGGTCATGTCATGAAAACTTTCAATAACTATGTTACAGGAGCTTCAATTGCTGCTTTAAATGATTGTTTTATGGTTGGTGCAAAGATGGGTCTTGATCCAGCATTAATTACTGAAGTTCTTAACGTCGGCACAGGAAGAAACTATGGTACTGCACATTCATTTAGAGCTGAAGGTTTAACTAGAACTTATAATTCTGGTTATGGTCTTGGATTACTTGTTAAAGATTTGGGTATTAATTTAGATTTAGTTAGAAAAGTGGGTGTTGATTCTCGCTTGGCAGAATTGACTCACAAAAACTGGTCAGAGGCGTTAAATGATTCACAAATTGAACGTACTGCCGATTACACCAAAGCTCTTGTTCATTGGGAAAATAAAACCGGAATTAGATTACCAACTTATGTAGGTTTAACCGAAGTTGAGGAAGTTAGAGGTGATTTTGAAGGTCAACCAACTTTCCAAAAAATTGAAGAAGCAAAATTATAAATATGATAAATAGTCTATAGGTCTAATAACTAATTTAGTAAATTAGCTTTTTGAATTATTTCATTTTTAAAACCTCAAAAAATTTTAATAATAATATAAATACTTATAAAATATCTGATATAATTTAAATGAATTAAAATTGAAAGAAAAAAAACCAATTAAATTATCTTTTGTTGAAAAAAGGCATGGTTATAGTATTTCCTGTTTATTCACATTCAAGTTTTTTATTCTTGAAATTCCTTCGGACTTTTAAATACCGATATTTTATGGTGATATAAATATAGATCAAATATTCAATTTAATTTTGAGTTTATTTTTATTTTATTTTACATTCAAAAAGAATTTGTAGATTACTGAAATATTGTTTTATTGGGCATAATAGAATTTTTAAAAAATGCCGGTAGCAGCAGAATTTAGAAAACTTTGCAAAGAGGAAAAATACTCAGGTCATACAAGTGGTAAGGCTCCCGGTTTTGCACAAGCAAACCTTTTAGTATTACCAAAGGAAGCCGCATCTGATTTTAGGGATTTGTGTTTGAGAAATCCAGTTCCTTGTCCTTTGTTAGGGGAAACACCTGTTGGTAATCCTCATGAAATTAACAATAAATTGGTAATTCATGATGAAAATTTTGATATCAGAAAAGATTTTCCAAAATATAATGTCTATGAAAATGGTGTATTGATAGAAGAAAAAACAAATATTGTAAATGAATGGAATGATACCCATGTTGGTTTTTTGATAGGTTGTTCGTTTTCATTTGAACAAGCATTGAAAAATGAAGGATTGGTTCCAGAGAATATCAAATCTTGTTCAAATGTCTCCATGTATATTACTACAAAGATGCTTGATGCAGCCGGAATTTTTTACAATGTTCCTTATATCGTGAGTATGAGACCTTATAAAAAGGAAGATTTAGTAAAAGTCAGAGAAATCACAAGGGAATTCAGAAAAACACACGGTGAACCAATAGATTGGGGGTTTGATGCTATTAAAAGACTTGGTATTAAAGATTTGGATAAACCAGAGTTTGGTGATCCTTGTTTAGTTGCAGAGGGCGAAATACCAGTCTTTTGGGCTTGTGGTGTTACTCCACAAATTGCAGCATCTTTAGTTGGAGAAAAAATCAAAGGCAAAGTCATGGGCCACTCACCAGGCCACATGTTGGTTTTAGATACAGAAGATCAGGATGTTCCAAATTTGTAGTTATTTAATCTTATTTTATAATTAAAATTAATATACTAAATTTTCTTTATAATCATTAATGATATTTTCAAACAGTATGCATAATTTTTGTTTAGTATGATTGAGGAATAAAAATATTTAGAGAAAAGATTCATGGGATCAATTCTTCCATTTATTTTTTTTTTAGCAAAATGAAATAATGAAATTAATTTTAAAAATGAAATATTTAACTAGAACAAATAAAACTAAATAATAAATGTAAATTCTGGTGCATCATCACCAATTTTCCTCGTGCATTTTCTGTCATCAACACCACTTTCAACAATTTTCTGATTGGCAACGTTTTTCTTATGCAACAAATAAGAACACACCAATGAGGAGATTGTCGCAACTGCAATACAACCCAAAGTAAAAGTATGTCCTAAAATGTATTTAGGAGGTGAACGATAAACTTGAGCACTAATAATACCGGCAACATTACCTAATGCTTGGTTGGTAGCCAAACTGGTAGATCTTTTTAATCTTGGTGCAGTATTAGATGTAATCCAAGCTTCATTAATACCAGTACCAGTATATAAGGAAAAGCAAATTAAATAACATGCAAAGTATTTAACCCCATTATTTTTAACAGCTAAAATCAAAATATAACCAACAATACTAAATATGTTTAAGCCAGCAATTAATGGACCACGAACTTTTTTTCTATCAGAAAATTCAGCAGCAGCTAAGAAAATTAAACCAGCAAATAAGTAAATTGGAACACTTAAATATTGTGCTGCTAAAGAACTATATCCTAGCCCTGATTGTAAAATAGAAGGTAAAAATGTCGAAAAACCATAAAGACAAACATCTTGACAAAATTGAATAACCACCGAAAAGTAGAGTTTGAAATCCTTAAAGGAAGCGTAAATTTCTTTAACATCAAAAGCTTCTTCGGCCATATAAATTTTTCTGTATTCTTCTCTTTTTTGAAACACGGCACGTTCTTCATCTGTAGATATAATGGAATCAGGCGAATCAGGTAGTGAAAAAAATAACCAAGTAACGGCTGCAATAGATAATAAACCTTCAATTAAAAACAAATATTTCCAAGAAGCTAAAGGTCCGCTATGAATTTTTGTAATACCAGTTGCAATTAAACCACCAAAAGCACTTGCAAGGGATGAAGAGGCAAACAAGTATGCAAATCTTCTACCAAGTTCATGTGGGAAATAATAATCTGTCGTGATAACCGCCATACAACTAAAAAAGGAACCCTCAAAAAATCCGATTAATAGTCTGACTGCTAGGAGACTACCGTAACTATCAACAAACATTTCAAAAATGGAACATAAAGACCAACAAAGCATCATCGCTGAAAGATAATATCTTGGTTTATTAAATTGTTTCATCAACCAAACACCTGGTAACATGACTGGAATATAGGTAGCATACAAGACAGAAACAGAATTTGAATATTGTGCATTGGTAATTCCAATATCATGCGCCATACCTGCAACTTTTGCATTACCAATATTGGATCTATCCAGTGAGGAAAAAAAATACATGGTTGCAAACATTGGCATCAACCTCCAGTCAAATTTGTGAACCAGTTGTTTTTCAATTTTTTTATCGTTTTGGGTATCACTATCATAAACAGCCAATTCAACTTTATAATCTAATTTTGAAGATCCTCCTTCACTCATTCTGATTTTTTCTTAGTATTTGTTGTTTGTTTGCGGTATGACGAATACCTTTACAACAGTTCGAAGTGTAGTTTCAATATTCAAAATAATGAACAATACAATCAATATTTATAATAGTTTTTTTAAATAATTAAACATTTCTTATCTTTTTACATTTATTTAAAATAAAGAAAAAAAAAAATCTAAGATCGGAGTTTGAATGTCCGAACGAAAGTCATGATATCGGCTGTTCAAAATTTTCTCACTTGGTTGTGTCGGGACATAATGATCAACAATCATTATTCCCGGGTAACTTTAGTTAGAATTTACAAGTGAGAAATAATATTATTCATTTCTCCAACGGCCGCTGCCGTCGAATATAACAATTTTCCACTGTGAGTTACATGGAAAACTGTTTACTTGTATAATTATTTTATAAGATATTTCGTTTAATATCGATTCCCGTTTCC
>JAJMES010000026.1:0-20097 GCA_030574275.1 Pichia sporocuriosa
TGATGATGGTGAACTAGAAGAGCTTATAGATGGGGAACTAGAAGTACTTTGAGATGAGGAACTAGACGAACTCATAAATGAAGAATGTGCTGGTGATGATGGTGAACTAGAAGCAGCGTGCGATGGCGAAGGTGTTACTATTATTATCGAAGATCTGGACGAAATATTTGAAGAAGAAGAATAAATAGTTGGCACGAGCACAATTGCATCTGATGTCGTGATAGGGTAACCGTCAGTTCCTGTAATTTGAGTAGTTGAGTAAATTGTAGATGAATATGTACCGGTCCATGTCGAAGTAAAAGTTGGCAAAGGTGGTCTTTGAATAACAAGATATGTCGAAGTGCTCAACACACTGTATTCATTAGTCACTATTTTTGTTTGAGTAATTGTGTGGTAAGATGTACCAGACCAAAATGAAAGAGAAGTAGAATAATAAGGAACATACACAATTTCCTCAAAATCGTATACACTGCCGCCAACATAGATGGTGCTTGTACTGGTAGAAGCGTATGTTTTATCCCATTGAGAAATTGCAATACCTGGTGAAGGATATACAGTTTCATATACCCATCTCGAGCCACCTGATGTTCCTGGAACTTGTATATAAGTTGCTGTTCTTTCGAATGGGTTAGTACCAAAGGTTGTTAATGTGGAAATGCTAGCATCAATGAGAATATAAGTGGTAGATATACCAGTAATAGTTGTAGTCGATTCAAAAGTGGCTTGGCTAAAAATTGTTGACGGATAAGGATAGTAATAAATATATCTAAAATAGCCATCATTATTTTCATCAAAATAGATCCATTGCCAATATACATCTGCATAAGTTCTAGTCCAATATTCAGTTATGCTACTGACACTAGGTTGATAATCGAGTGCATAAGTGGTTGCATATGTTTTACCAGACTGAGTTATTGTTGTAGTAACTATACTTGTTGAATATCCAGCAGTACTCCAAGTGCTAAAACTTGTTGATAACACACTGTTTACCACGACTTCCCAATAGGTTTGACTATTAGTTGTAACTAAGGTTGTATAAGTTTGATAATTATTATATTGAGGATATGAGGTAATTGTAGAAAGTGTAGGTCCATAAACAATAACTTCTGTCGTTAGAGAGTGTATTCCAGTTGCTGTATAAACAGTTGTTTTGGTAGAAAGTGTTGAGTAATTTGTTGGAGAATATACTGTGGTAGGAGCGGGTTCATAAACATAAATAACGGAACTAACAGAGTTATCTGTTGTCACAACACCAGTCGTGGTATAATACGAATTACCGGTAGTAAGTGTTAAAGTATTTAATGAAGGAACTTCGTATATAATCACTTCATCAGCAACAGTTGTATCATAATAAGAAGTATATACTGTCGTAGTTATTGTATTAGTAGTAGAACCAGTCCAAATTGTTGTTGTTGACGTTGTTAAGGCATTTGATGGATAGTAAATAACATTTACAATATATGTTGTTCCGTCACTGGTTGTTGGATATGAAAGTGTAGAAGTAGATGTGCCTGATATAATCCAACTTGTAGATGTAGAAAATACTGTCGAGATGACCTCTGTTGAACATTGATTTGAATCTGGATTTCCAGATAACTGGTAAATATAATCACCAATGTTTGAGGTGACGTCGTTTGGATCCGTAACAGTTAAATCCATACCACCAGTTCCAACAACATTAACATACACAAGTCTAAATGGATAATATGATTCACCTTCAAAATAAACCCAGGACATATATGTATTGGTTTCAGAATTCCAATCCTTCGTGGCCCAAAGAAAATCTTGTTCCGATGTTGCTTGTGGAATACTACCCGGCGAACAACAATCATATGCTGCACCACCAATGAATAGCATGGCACCATCATCCACCTTATTCAAATTAAATTGATAAACACCAGATTGAGAAGCTGTAATAAAATGTTAGTAATTATCAAAGAAAAAAAGAAAAAAAAAGAAGAAATCAAGTGAAAATAACGTACCATAAAAATAACCTGTCATTTCAATTGCAAAACTAGATGTATCAATATAAGCACCATAAATACTACTTATGGATCCATCAACAAAAAAGGAAAGTTGATCAATACCAGATGTTTCACCTAAAACTGCACCATTTCTAAAAGCTGAATAGTAAAAAGTTGAAGCTTCATAATCAGCACTCAAAGTTGAAGCGTGACTATAAATTGTAGCATCTAAACCTAAGGTAGACGAAATATCTGTAAATTTACAGGCATCAATAGAAGAAAAAATTTGTGATTCTAAAGCTGCAAAAACATTTGAAGCAAAGAAAAAAATTAAAAGCAAACTGTTTATGTCAAACATTTAATTTTTTTTGATTTGGATTGAGGTTGTAATTTTTAATTTTTTTCTAAAGGAAATAAATTAAATTTGGGAAAGCTAAACCAAGAAATTGTTAAAGAAATTTTTATTTATAGTAGGCGGAAATCTATATATTTAAGTAAATTTATTTCATCAAGAATAACTTATCCAAAGTCTTCCATTTATAGAAAGAATAAAAAAACTAATTTAATTAATTTCAACAATAAAATTTTAATCGATAACCTGCAGTTTCTGCATGAAAAAAAGTGTAAATTTGAATAATATATTCATCTGCAAGATATACATGACATAGCCCATTTTTCCTTGTAAGGTTTTTGAACAACAACAAAAAAGAGATTAAAACTAGGATACATTCATTTGGATCATCCGAAAGGGGATAAACTAAAACTGATCGATTTACACATTCTTGTTCATATTGTTAAAAAAAGAGCGAACAATAGTTTACTCAGTTTTATGTTTTGTTATACATATAATAGTAATCCGTACCAGTATATCGTATATATTTATTGTTTATTCGATTGGTCATATATTCTATATATGAGTAAGATATAATTAGGTATAATCACTAAACATAACATAAGTGAATAAATATTTGTAAGACTCAAAATCCACCAATACTGGATCCAAAGTATTGGTATACGGAAGATTGTATTCAATAAAATATATTTTCTATCAGCCACATAGAGAAATACATTCCTTAAGCCGATTCTAATGCTTAATATGGCTGAACACATGCCAGTTTTTTTAAAGAATATAATTATAGTTTAAGAACTTAACGACGATGACGTGAATGTTTTTGCATATCCTTTGATGCACCGAGTGGTAAGCCATATTAAGCATTAGAATCGGCTTAAGGAATGTATTTCTCTATGTGGCTGATAGAAAATATATTTTATTGAATACAATCTTCCGCATACCAATACTTTGGATCCAGTATTGGTGGATTTTGAGTCTTACAAATATTTATTCACTTATGTTATGTTTAGTGATTATACCTAATTATATCTTACTCATATATAGAATATATGACCAATCGAATAAACAATAAATATATAAGATTAATCTAAAGTTTTAACATGACCTGTATAAAATAACATTAATGCATTCACAGAAATAATAAACACTAAAGCAAGTAATTAACCAATCACAGATGTTATAAAACTTAGACGCCGAAATTGCCATGCGTATGATGCCTATATAAATATTAATATTAAGGCCAAAAAATATTGTAAAATATTATTTTTCATAATATTGGTTGAATTCAAACTGCAATAGGTAGTTAGGATGCTGAAAAACCAATGCATTATGAGTTTATTATTATTGTTATTTGAAAGTCATCAAAAAAAATATCTATGATTGGGGCCTTTTTTTTAGAGTGTTTTTTTTTCCCACTTTGATTCATAGAAAAAATTATTTTCAAAGTCACATCTATTTTTGTGGAAATAATATTTTGTTTTTAGTAAATAGTAGAAAGAAAAAGTTTATTCTTTAATTGGTCAATATTTTTTAGATCTGTATCTGAGCAGCTGCGCAGTAATTAAAAAATATTTTCCACATTGTGTTTTCTAATGCCTGATATAGTACAACAAAGGACAATGCACGATTCAAAAAACACTACAGACAATGCGCTAGAAAAGTTGTGACTGAGATTTGGATAAGGTTTTTTCAAAGAAAGATCCGCTCAATTCTTTTTTCTCTATATTGATATCCGGCTTCGCTTAATTCCGGCAAAATTATTTGCAAAACTGAATCTTCGCCAAATAGAATAAAATTGAGTTGGCTAAAAAAAGAAGCTATGCATATATGTATATTTATGCAGGTAGTTGAATAATATTCAAAACAGAATTATAATTTTAAAATGTTGTTTATTATAAAATTGAACAATTTCTATCATAAAAATTTGTAGAAATTTACTTTATGAAAACTATTTATAGAAACATATTATTATCGAAACAAAAAGTTTTTCAAGTTAAGTAGTTAATATTTGAGTGTATTGGAATTAAAAATCTGTGGTCTAAAGTAAATTACCATATTCGTAAATAATATCCAAGCATAGGTTTATATTCTTTTTAAATAAAATTCAACGACAAAATCTATAAACTAAGATAAATACTGCAGATATCAAACTACTCAAACAATGTTTGGAACTTTCCATACATATGGAAAAAATCATACCTTAAAGTAAATATCTGAAATTTTAAAAAAGTTACGCTAAATTCCCAGATAGGAAATACTAGCTAAAGATACTTAAGTAATGCTGAATGTTAACAAGAGTTAGGTCTGGAACACTTGAATATCAACTAACATAGTACACCTTGTTTTATAATCATCAAATATTTCATAATGATTTTAGTTGAAATTTTTTATCTCAGGTAGATATTTGTAATGCAGAAAGTGTTACTAATATATGTTGAATAAAATCTTATATAAAAATTTTAAACGGAGATAGCAAAACTTTCCATTTTTGATATTATAATTTTAACAGGGAATTGATATGGATTAAAATTGAAATAATCCAAATTTTACGGTTTTTATTATGAAATTATTGTATTATAATATTTGCAAAGTTTTATTTTTATTCAATATTCTGATACTGAAATTGGCTATAATTCAAAAATGGTAATAACCTGGATTCCAATCACCCATTTTTTTTATTATTTAATCAATAACTCAGAAATATTTTTAAACTAAGCGGACTTCGTTTGTGTCTCCCTTTCGAACTAAAAAAATTATTTTATACCCGAAAAAAAAATATGCAGAAGTTATGCTGATCCGTTTAGAAACTAATTTGAATATTGTGAACTTCTATATGATAATACACGAGTTTATGTACGTTTTCGGATAACAATAGAACTTGTTAAGTCTTTTGTTTGCTTTGTTTTCGATGATTATAAAAGTCTATATAGATTATATAGGATTAAGTCTATCTCTATGTCTACATTCATAATGTGTACTTGAAGGGAAAGATGGTATGCCTCGAGGGCGAGAGTAGGCGAGCTTGTCGAGGCGGCTGGCCGGCCAACCTCAGTATTTACCCCTGTTAAGCCATAATGAGCATAATACTACTAACGCGGCTTAATTGCTATATTTGGATAGTCACAACTAATCAGTACACCAGGATTGTGGCCACATGCTGGTGAACGAGTAGTCTCCAATGAGTTTAATGGACGTTATATTAATAGTTATTTACCATAGTAAACTGTCTTACTGTATATTCATATATGGCATATATATTCCATCGAAAGATATACCAAAATATAAATTACGTCACTTGATAATATAATTCCTGCATATTACAGTATAAATTGTAATATTAACCCCCAACCCTCACTGGTACGTCTGCCAATGCCTTTGAGGGTTTCTATCCTTGTATTACCGCATTACTTAATGTCATTAGCCGCTCACCGAGGTGACGCATAGCTAGCGATCATACTCTCGTATTAACACTATAAACAAGACGCAACTCCTGTATTTCATTTAGAGGCTCAATCATAAAAAACCTAATCATATATTTTTTATAATTTTTTTGTGAAACTATTAAATTTCAGATGATTGGAACTGCAAAACATATCTTTATATTATCATATTTAATATTTTATTTTTGCGTCTTAATTTGAATCTTAAGTTATAGTGAAAATAGATAAAATAGTATGTTTAATAAGAAACACTAACGTGTCAGCTTACTTCTTCAAAAATATATCTCCGAAGAAACTAAGTAAAAAGAATAATTTTTCTGCGTTACAAAGAAATCAGTTTATTTTTACTTTAAAAAAAATAGATTTTGCTTGACCAAAAAATAATTTTGGCTCTGTTTGGAAAATAATAAATTTTACAACAACAAAGAAACATTTTTAAACACTTTGTTAAAGCTTTGAGTTTACCGATAGCACAATAAGATTTAATTGTATATAAATTGATGTAGAAGCAGGTGCGGAGATGGGGTGATTCACATATAGAGATTATCAAATTACTATGTATTTCTTTTTATAGTTTCAAATGGCTAAATCTATGAATTTAATGGAAAATAGATGAATAAATGACATTAATTATGCCTTAATACATAAAACATACACTTAAAAGAGTTCTATTGTTTAGATCTTTTTTTACTTTTTTTCTTATTAGCGAATTATTCTTTTTTGATTAATTGAGGCGTGTGAAGAATCCAGTGCAATATTCATATACAGAATGCCTAATAAGGAGAGGGAAGAAGAACTTCAGAAGAAATAATAATAATTATACGAGGAATGATATAAACTTATACGAGCAGAGACGATCGTCTCTAGTCGAGATTAACAACCCTCAACCGACTGTCGACAACGAGAAGAAAAGAACTTCTCAGTCGAAACTGGATCGTAAACTATATTACATATTCTTAGAATCATATAGAAGATATAGAAGTGACGGAATAAAGGACAATCGACGATCTTAGTAAAACTTATCAAGGAGCTGATCATGCAAGGAAGAATACAAAATTTATTCGATGCAGCATCAAATTATTTACATGACCAATTAAATTCCGTGAAACCAGAAGTCATTCTATCTAACTAAACAATTAAAATACTGTCAAGCCTAATATAGCAGTATAATAATAACAATGTGATTGCAATTTCTTTATATAAATATCTTTTACATAGTATTTACAGTGTTACTCAAAAGACATTAATGCAATGAGCAAACGTTTATGTGGTAAATCGAACAATCTGTAATACCTTCTTCCATGGCTTTATTTTTAAATCTTTTATTATTGGACCTTCATTTCCTACTCTCTTATTTTTTATATATTAAACAAATTAAGTAGAACTTGAATCCACACTACTATTAAAGTAATAATATTTTAAATATTACTCATCAATTGCGTGTTGCACGTTAAACAATAATTTTTATTGTAATATTTTCATGCAATAATTTGATTGAGCATATAACTATATATATTTCTGTAAAGATTGACCACTTAATTAATCAAACGTAATAAGATGACGAATGCACCTTATGTCATCGGCGATGTAAGTGTTACTTTCCTAATAATTTTGATCATCATGTTACAGCACCATGGATTTTTTCTTTTTCTACTCTTAGTCAAGAAATACAAATTTGAACTTTTTAGCCAACTCAAAACTAAAAAAATTTTTTCGCATAAATCATGTTCCAATTATAATTTACGCCAATATTTTTGAAGTTTGAAGCATTTAAGTTAATATTCATAAAGTTTATTCAAATATTTGATGAAATAAAATTTTGCGTTTTACAAACATTATCCCAGCAGAATTTTTTTAATCTTGTTGTATTTAACTGAAGGTTTATTCTTTTGAAACTTTTCTGTAAAATATTCCTTTTTTCTAGCAACCATCAACCATGTCACAGAATCATAAAGAAGACTATTTGAGAAAATTAGTTTAATTCCTGATACATTTTTTTCTTGGAAAATCAAAGTAATTTATCCCTGAAAATTTTTGATTCAATGAACGTGGCATAACTGTTGCAATCATTGTTGTTATAGTGGCAAAAACAATTTCCATAATTAGTGGATTTTCAATTAAATACAGGAATGTTGAAAAATGACTGGTACTATTTAGTCTTCTAGTTACTTAGTTTAATAAAGCATTCAATTTATACAATATTAAGTAATTCACCTAATTTTTTACTGAGATCATTAATTATAGGCTTGAATCAGAATAAAACATATTTATAATTTAAAAAAGATATCGATATAGTTTTTATTATCAAGTATTCAAAATTCTTTCTTTTCTATAGCTATTTTTTAGTTACTGGGAGTGTTTCTCTTTTCAACCAAAGATAGGACCAGCTATCAGCGTCAAATTTGGAACCATATAAATCCCAAACACTTTGATGGTATTCATTGATCCAATCAACTTCTTCATCAGTTAACAAATTTGAGTCAATCAGTTTTTGGCAATAAGGGATCTTAGTTGTCGTTATAAATTCTAACCATCCTTTTCTATTTTCCATTTCTTTTAAATAAAACATATTTTCAATTCTTATACCATATGAACCTGGTTCATATATGCCCGGTTCATTACTCAAAAGATGACCAGCTTTCAACCTAGTCTCCTTACAATGTTCATTAAACCCGATTCCAACACCAAGGGTAACAACTGGACCAAAAGAAGAAACACCGTGACCTGTATCCTGCATATAATTCAACCCTTCTTTCCACAAAAATTGTCTTGCAATACAATCAATTTGATAGCCTGTGACTTTATCATTTTCAATTCTCAGTAAATTCAAGGCAATGTGTCCTTTTAATACCAATGTATAACTTTTAATCTCTTTTTCTGTTGGGGTACCGTAATGAACAGTACGTGTTGCATCTGTTGTTCCATTCAAAAACTGAGCACCCGCATCGCACATATAAGTGCTTTTTCTAGTAATAATGTCTGAATTTGTTGGGTCTGCTGAATAAAGAATAATTGCTGCATTTTTACCTGTTGCAGAAATTGTTTCAAATGAGGAGCCTTTAAAGTTTGGTAATTTAGAACGAAATTCAAAAAGTTTTTCTGATGCTTCATATTCAGAAACAAGTGCATTTTTCAATACCACTTGTTCTTCGAGCCATGAAAACAACTGGATAAAGGCATAACTGTCATCAATCTGCGCCTGCACTTGACCTTCCAGTTCTATGCTATTCATTATCTCCTTCATTCCCTTCAATGGCGAGGGAATTAGCTTAAAGTTTGTGTTGCCGACAGAATTAACCATTTTCCACGATGCATTATCAGTAAAAAGAATTTTTTTCTTTGGATAATCTGTAAAATTTTCGAGATCTAACCATATATCATCATATAATTTTAGTGTACAGTTTATTTCTTCAAAATAGCATTTTAAGTCATCTCCGAATCTTTCATGTCTGTCAGTATACAGAACTATTTTTTCTTTTTCTAAAACAAGAAAGCTGTAAAATAATGCCGTATAAGGTATGTCAGTTCCCCTTAAATTAAGCAGCCATGCTATTTCATCTAAGTTGTGAACAAGAAATTTGGAAAATTTGTGTTTATATAAGAATGACTGTTTTAAGCGATGCAACTTACTGATTGTCGTTTCACCAGTATATTTATTATCCAATTTGATTATTGGGTTAAATTTCCTTTTTGGCTTCTCTTCAAAGGATAACCATAATTTGTCGACCAAGTTATGTTCTATAGGAAAAATTTTAATTTTGCAATCTTCATTCTCTTCCTCTTTTTCATCGATCAGTGTTTTTATTTTTTCAATTTCTCTATATGCAATAAATTTAGGGTCAATTCCAACTTTAATCAGTCTACCATACTTAACAGAAAGAATAGCTGCATTTTCAATTGTCCATTCTTGCCATGTTGGAACACCAGGTTTACCTAATTCCAAAAGATGGACACTAGGATCTAATTGCCTAGCTGCTTGAATAAAGAAAGTGCCACTTGTGGCTAAACATACAGAGCCAGATTCATTATTTGAATCATTTAAATCTCTAGTTATAATAGTAACGCCTGTTCCGGTAAATCCTGTAATGAATCGTTGACGCTCGTCAGGTTCTGAAGTGTCGTTTGATTGGTGTGCGTCTTGAGATGGTACAATATAAATAGCTAAATCATCTTGTTTCATAAAGCACCTAATTTTTTCCAAACGGTAATTTGTTGAATACATCTTATTTTGCAATGAGTTAATTTACATAATCTATATTTTGCTAAAAGAGAAATTAGCCTTCTAAAAAGGATAAAGGAAAATATAAGTGCTGACTGTAAAAATCTTATCTCTCATGAAGAAAACAAAGTATTTTCAGTATTGTAGAAGTGAACAGAGTACCGTTTGGAACTTCCCTTTTTGTAGAAATTAAGCGATATTTGCAAGACATTAACATTTATAAATTACTATATCTTAAGGTATTTTTAAAAGTGTTTAACTGTATCAAAGTCAGCTAATTGAAAATTAATTTGGACGCTTTAAATGCACAAATATTGCATACTTGCAATTTGAATATTTACCCTGTTTGGTGAATTATCAACATTTGTTAACTAAATTTTACCTGGTTAGTTATCGACAAACGATTGTTTAAATTTAAAATATTCTCTAGGTAAAAAAAGGCAATAAACTACTACAACGATAATTAAAATAACTATAGCTAGTTTTTATAAATTATATGAGATATTATTTAAGAACAAGTTCAATACAAGTTAACCCTATCATGGGTAAAAAAATTATAACATGTAACTCAGCAGTTATGTTACAACCATATATCACCATCTATATACGTTTCTAGAAAATTTCAACACTCAGTTTGATAATGATGTTTATAAATTAGCCAAGTTGTCGGTGTATGAGTTTAAAAAGGAATATGCATTTTTTACGAAAGGTTTAGGGAAGCAACAATTTCTACTGATCAAGATGAAAGCGACAAATAACTTTGTGTATATTTTGTCGGGACATAATGATCAACAATCATTATTCCCGGGGTAACTTTAGTTAGAATTTACAAGTGAGAAATAATATTATTCATTTCTCCAACGGCCGCTGCCGTCGAATATAACAATTTTCCACTGTGAGTTACATGGAAAACTGTTTACTTGTATAATTATTTTATAAGATATTTCGAAATATCGATTCCCGTTTCCATAAATACTATCAAGTAAGATACTATTTATAAAATTACATATTGATTATACTTAAAGTAAGTTATAACCTGTTCCATTAGATCCCGGTGTCAGTACAAACGTATAGTTAGCATCGTGAGGAAACCGATCACAGGTATCTGGCACTAAGTACGATCCAAATAGCGAAAGTGCACGTTATTTGGCGGTGTCAACTATAAATACCGAAATATTTTTTGTTGTTGTTTTGAGCAATGAAGCGAATGTCTGATTGGAGAAAAAAAAAGCAGAGTTACTGTTGGAACCTGAGCGAAATCTGTATGAATATACCATATTGCTAAAACGTGACTAACGTTTTATTGGTAAAATAATAATAATAAATAGCTGGATAACTAAGACGTCGATAGACTTCGTAGATATCTAAAATAATGTAAGAATATAAGTGGAGTAATCCTAATGGATTGATATTTATTTCTATAGTTAAGTATCCTTGACTCCGGTTCTGAAAGGACCACTACAAAAGACTATATAAACTATATTGACTGTGTAAAACTCTTCACTGTAAATATAAATTGTGGACGAGTGTGAATACTCTCACTCGTATATCAGATATAAAGAATTCATATCCTCTAAACCTGATATTAATCACGTGAATATCAGACTAAACCCTTTAAGGCTTGTCATATTTGATACTCGCCTTAACACATATTTAGGATGACATAATATTGACTACATAATTGAAGCTTGTCTGAATAAAATAGTCTAGACCATACAAGAAGTGAATTAAAATGCTGAGATTCAACTAACCCAATTAGAAAAGTTAATTACACAGGTGTAATTAATCAATTAACTCGAATAGGAAAATAAATTCAGCCGATGAAAAATGAGTTTGTGTTTTAGGTTAAATTGAGCGAAAGGTCATTCAGTTGTTAATCAGAGATAAGGTGAAAATCGAATTAATTACAGATAAGAAAATTAGATATGAAATTAGGGGCTAAACAAGAATCCACTTTTTATTTTTACCCAATATTGCAGTGAGTTTCATATAAATAAGAGGTGATTTCCTCCTCTTATGTTCTTTTTATTCTACTCAATATATTTGCATAATAGTTTTATATTCTTCTTTTTATAACTATTTACATTTGAATTTAATGTATACGTACTATCTAAACGATTATATTTAAATTTAGTAGCGGCAAATATCTATTAATAAATCGTTAGTTTATTCATTGCTATGTATTGTTGCTTCTAACTATCTACTACTTTCAACTATTATCTATACTAGCTTAAAGCTTATCTATTAAGATATTTTATTTCAATCGATTTATTAAGGTATGTATAACAACTAAAGTTTAGGTTATATTTTCATCTAAGTTAAATGATTAAACATTAACACGAAAAGACACTACTTCATTTTATATAATAATCAAATGAACACATTTGTAAGGAACAGCGTGTGTCGAACTAATAATTCGAAGCGCAGAGTGATTGGGAAGCGCTGGTAAGTGCATGCTATTTGGCGATGTCAGCTTTAAATACCGGCAATTTTGAACTCTTGCCTGATCATAATCATACAATACAGCTTGATTATATGAGAATTATTGAAACTGTACAGTAACTAAATTTTAAGACAGTTGTTTGAGTATTTACATTAAAGACTATTTGTTTGATAATTATCAAGTCAAATACTAATTAATAAAATTTTATTACTAAAAAAAGTTAAAAACGACAAGAATGCTCGAAAAGTAAAAATATTTTACACTGTTGTAAACATTTAATAGAGATTGGTAGATCGATTTATTAAAAGAGGTTTTTATGAGATTTCAATATTTTTATAAAAGAAAACTTTTTCTAAAAATATTTATTTTTTGTGTATACAATCTAAATCTAATAAAAAATAACAATAGAAAAATAGCTATTGTTTATCTTGTGCAAAAATTGGATGCATGGAGACCTTGTGAACAAAACTATTAATATTTTTATATTTTGAGTAATCAATTTGTAATAAATTCAAAGTAGAAAAGCAAGCATATGTTAAAATATCACAAACGAGAATCGTATCACCAACTAAATAAGTAGAATCGGAAAGTCTTTCATCAATATATTTTAAATTAAAATTGTATTTAGTTAATGCATTATCCTTTTCTTCGCTAGATTTTGCAAAATATAATTCAAAAATAGAATTGATAAAATCAGAATTTATATAAGAAAACCATTTTAAACAAAGAGCTTTTTCTTCATCGGTTTTACCTGCAAAATCTGTCTTGGAAGATTTTCTAAGTAAATAATCAACGATTGCAATTACTTCAGTCAATTTAAAACCACTTGTTGAGATAAATGCAGGTGCATGCTTTAAAGGGAATAATGTACTAAATTCTTCTGATTCTGTACTCACCTTAGATTCGAGTTGGATACCAACATATTTTCCAAGTGCAACTAACCAATTACTTCTTGGGGAAATTGGCATGTAATAGATTGTTCCAAATGACATAATTATAAGTTGTTTTTGTTTATAAAGATTTGAATTTTGAATCTGAAATCTAAAAATAAAGATGTTGTTTTTAGTACGAATATCTGACTAATAATAAATATTCAACCAATATTTGAAGATAATTCCAGCTCCCATACAAATATGTTCGGGATTAAGCGAAGCTAAATCGCTGATAAACAGCGAGAAAAGTTACCCAAGAGAATGTGCGGGAGATGCTGTAAAGTTGTGATGAATGAGGGGAACTAAACCCATATAATATTTAACGTGCGTGCACTAATTCCTAGATGCCACTCACTATAAAATTATAAAAAGGAATAAGTATTCAAATCTATGAACTACTGTATTCTTATAATTAATATATTACGATTCTTAATATATTTAATTATATTATTTATTTATGTATAAAATAAACTATTTAATAAATTGATCTTGTATATATAAAGTATGAAATAAAGTATAAATTATAATATAAAGAAGGAGTGATAGTAGCAATGATAAAAGCAAATAAATGATGAGCCTGTCTCTGGCTATCTGATATCGAACGAGAAACTTAGTTCCGGCTTATCGGGATAGTAAACTCCATAATTGAGATGATAATATGCTAATATTTGGGTAGGGTTTTCCCAGAACGCCATTACATATGAAAAGTACTGCCGAGATACTTCCCAAATATAGACTGGTAGGATTGGCACTTAGTAAGGTTCACGTAAACATGTTGATAATCCGTGCACCACAGGGGAACGATCTATGCACCAGATTCAAAGTTGGAATTCTGAGCAACAGGTGTCCGGTTTGCAAAGCAATGAGTATTGAGTATTGAGTGTATCTTCACTATTGGAACTTAATCCGCAACCTGTATATAGATTACATAGACGTACAAGGAACATAATATTGATCAACTCAAGGCTTACGTGTTATTATCAGAAAACTGTATTTATTAGCTTACTTATAACGATCAACCGCTTTGGGCTATACCTCGAATATTGTCATAATAAATTATGTAGTCGACTGTCAACTGTCGACGTTCAATAACTAATAAGCAAAAAATAAATTACACCGGCTTACCGATCCGTCCAACAATGCCTAATGAGTAGCTCCGCATACTTACCATTTATGGAAGGAACTCTGGCAAGACTATATCAGGATATTTACAGACTTACCTCTTTAAGGCTTGTCATGCTTAATACTCGCTTTAACGCACAACGCTTATATTACATAAATCGTTACATAAAAATATAATCAAAAAGTTAAAGAATTGAATAACTAAAATTAAAATTTAACTGTTCCCTCGATACAAGTTATTGCACCACCACCAACAAATATCCTATTGTCGGCAAAATGAAGTTTTATGCGACCTTCACGTCCAAGCTTTTGACCTTGAGATGATACTAAGAAGTTTCTATCAGGTACCTTTCCATGAAAACAAAGAAATGCAGCAACACAACCATTACCACTTCCACAAACTGGGTCCTCATTGACACCGCATGATGGGGCAAAGGTTCTCATTTCTATATCTGAGCCACTGTCTGAATTCTTAGGATAATAAGCAAATATACATATACCTGCTACACCAAATTCTTTATCATGCTCCGCCAACTTTAAAAAATCAGGTTTTATATCCAAAACAGTTTCTACATCATCTACATTGGCAATAATCCAACGTACACCTGCATCCACTAGTGCAGGTGGTGTATCATTTCTTTTTATAGGGCAATCTAAAATATTTTCAATTACATCGATGTGATTATTTTCAATTATTGAAATACTGGCCTCAGGTAATTGAAAAAAAATATTGCATTCCTTCTCTTCTTTAATTGCAATCTTTAAATTAATTAAACCTTTAGCACACTCCTGAACGAGCTTTCCATCTTTTGGATGAACTATACCAGATTCTAGTAACGCATAGGCTGTTCCAATAGTAGGATGACCTGCAAAGTCTAGTTCATTATTTGGTGTGAATATACGAACCTTATAATCAGCATTGGCATTGGTGGCTGGCACGACAAATGTTGTTTCGGACAAATTTGTCCATTTTGCAATATTTTGCATTTCATGAGTGGTTAATGAAGTTGCATCCATTATAACCGCAACGGGATTTCCTTTGAATGGTTTTGATGTAAAAACATCAACTTGCTTGAAAAAACTCATTTCTTTATTATGATTTTAAGAAAGCTATTGAGTTCTAACGAATGAAAGGTTTACAAGTATTCTATACTTGGACATGTATAGAATGCCCAGAGAGGGAGGGCATAGTATTTTTCATATATATATATATATATATATATATACGCGCCAAATTGAATAAGTTTTGTAGTATGCCAAAAAGGCTAAGTTTTATAGTGTGATGATAAGAAAATACTTACTTCATTTGTATTACGATTATATATGTGTATACAGTTTGTTTGATAAATGACATCACGAAGATCTTGGACCTCCAAAGAAGATTTAGAACATCCTGCTGATGAACTCAGTAATGAAGATATAATATGAACTTAATAATGAAGATATGATATTAAGGTATGATCATCAATGGTTGTTAGATTCGTTTGAAGAGTTCACGCTAAAATTTAGCCCTACTGATGACGTTACGGTAGAGATGAACTGCGAGCTTGGTTGGCAGAGATAGAAGCAGAATTAAAAGAAGGCAATACTTCTATCTTATCATCAGATGGCGATGATGACGAAAAAACAAGGTTAGAAAAATATAAAGAGATTCTGAAAAGAGTATTAACCTATGGATGGAATAAATTTACACGGGAAGAGAAGAGGAAAACTAGAATTATTTTTGACTATTATGGATTTGAGTTTGGTGATATTGATAAAGAAAAACAGGAAGATATTAGTAGAGAATTCATTTCTGTTAATATTCATGAAGATTGTAGAAAATACAAGATTGCTGGTGATAATTATTTTTTTGATTTTAGTAATACTGTTCCAAAGAATCGTGAAGATTATTGTTAAAGTATTGGTTCGTGTTTTTTTTACCCATCTAAGCAAGATTCTGACTTCAGAAATGACACATGTATGAGATATCTTGCAAAAACTTTCAATCTCGTGAAGGAAAAGGGGATCATTTTTTCACCAAGTACTGAAAATAGATACCGTGGAGGTACTTCCATTCTTAATGAAACAGAAATATTTGATTCTAAATGGATTCATAATATTCCAAGAAAAGAGATCACACACTGTCTTAGGGTATGGGATACTTTTAAGTATTTCACGGACCCTATACGTGCGGTCGTTTTTAAGGCAAGATATTCTCAATCGTTGAAGTTAAAATCTATGAATGAATCTACTCCATATGCAATACTTACCTTTGGCCAGTTTCAAGAAATTTATGGCTTCTTCATGTCCCTTATTTTTAAAAAAGGAGAGAAATTGAATAGTGTTAAAAAATTTGGCGGGTATATATTTAGATCTATATTAGAATGTAAATTTAACTCTGATTATTGTGATAAACAATATTTTTTTTAGTTGATGCATTACATCAAATAGTAATTTTCAAAAGTAAATGATAACATGTACCAACTTGTAGAAGTGAAAATCAAGCGCTAGGATATCAGGTTTACAGAAATCTGTTCCTACAAAAAATAGCTAGTAATTCCAACGATATTTTACATTTTATCAAAACAGAATATAGAAAGTGTTATGCAACTAGTGTATTTTATTTGGGGTCCCTCCAACCTGTAAAGTTTTTTCTAGCTGGAGATCCATGTTTCATCGTAGGTCTCATATGGATGGGGTATTCAAAGTTACAGAGCTAGAAGATTGTTTTCAATGTGTTTCATTAATTAAAAATGTTTTATCTGATGATGAAATAATAACATTTACTGAGAAGAAATATCACACAATTGCAAAAGATCCCAATTCTCTAATTTACCATTTCAGATATTCTGGTGGTGATTCAGATAAACAAGACTAAGGTTTTATTTTTTCTTTAAAAGAGACATTACCGAAATTGATGGAAGCGGATACAATTAATGTTGGTGCAACCTTTAATATGTTACTTGGTCATTCTATTAAATTTATTACTGTTTTATACAAGTTCGAATTGGATGATGGGTTGAGCCTTGTATTTTCTTGGGATGTGTAGCAACTCTGCCAGGTGATGAAACTAGTAGAAATTACACTTTCTTTTTTTTTACACCTTTGTTGAATGATTAAAAAGATATTTGGCCCTTCAGCTGAATTAAAAGAGAAGACATTTTTAACGGATGAATCTCAGGCAGAAACAATTGAAATTAGTTTAGCTTTCAATAATCGTGTTTAGGTTCGTAATTGTGTCTGGCACATAAGGCTTACTTTTGAACGTAAGTTAGATGTGAAGGGAGTAAAATTGGCTACAAATTAGAATATTTAAACAACCTTCTGGCATTTTGGAAACATTGAATCATACCACTGAAGAAACACAGGATGATTCTACAAAAAATTATAGTCTGTTAGTTGACGATCTCTCTTCCTGTATTAGAAGGATTAATCAAGTTTTGAGGCAGATAAATTCAAAACTAAATTTAAATATAAATACTGAATCAGAACAACCTGTAAATATTGTTGAGAATGAAGAAATTTCCAGCAATGGAACAGGGGATGCAGATTCAATAGCTATACAACTAGGGTCACTATCATCAACTCAAGCAAGTGAAACAATTCATAGTTCCCTTAAGTATAGCCATAGAATCAAAAATAAAAAAAATATGGTATTGTTCACGGATGCAATTGTTAGATATTTTTATAAACAAGATCATAGAATGAAATCTACTCCATCAAGGAAACGATTACACAAGAATCTTCAATCGATGGATGTAATGAATCATTTAAGTGAATATAAAAAAAAGCTTATTTCACAGAGAATTTACCGCTTTAATGCGTAAAAATTACAATATTCACAAAAGTGGAAATAATGTCGATGATTTATGTGAAATAGAAGATTTTGATCAACATTTTGCTTGCACTTGCTGTATGAAATGTAGAATATGCAATATTCCTTGTAAACATGTTATGTCTTATTTTTTATATGGGATGATGATTGAACATGATTTTGCTAATAAATTCCAAGCAATCAAACTTTTTGTTAGTAAGATGGATGTACTTTTAATGAGACGATTATTTCCAAATAAACTACGAAAAAGAAAATCTAAAAGGGTTGAAGATTCATCTAAACGTCAGAGACTAGTAGTGGGAGAAAATTTAAGTTCTGCAGGAAAACAAGTTGCAAGGGAAAATGAAAAGAGTCAATGGGTAATAAATACTCTTGCTGAAATTCAAGAAAGTACAGATATTTATCATCAAGAAAAAATAAAACTTTTCGATTATTTTGCTAGTTATCTAGAGGAAGCATTTCCTGATGTAATATGTCCAATAATGTCAGATGATGAAATCATTAGGGAAAGAAACGAGGTTGAAAATTTACATTCATCAAATCAAGAGACTGGCGCTTTATTCTTTGAGAATGATCATGATGGTTTGAATTTTCAGGGAGAAAATATATTGGAAGAAAAAGGGGAAGAAGAAGGGGAAGAAGAAGAACAAGAAGAAGAAAAACAACAACAAAAACAACAACAAAAACAACAACAACTGGAGGCGAGCGACCTCCCACCTGATGAAAAAATAATTTTCCCAGCCAATCAGAATGAGGGAAATAATGATGATGATTATATCGCAAGTACTATTTAACGACATAATATTATGTTGTATAATATATATTTAATATTATTTAATAATTAAACCCTATAATATATCTTATATTTGATTTAAAAACTAGTTATTAACTAAAAATATTCCTAAATATACTTTAAATATACTTTTTGGTAATTTTACAATATTTTTAATACATATATTTTTGAAAATAAAATAATTATTATTCATTTTTTGTAAAATTTGCCATTTTTATAGAGTAATATTCCTTTTTTTTCAAATTGTGAATATTTAATGATTAAAACCATAATTTTTTATTAAATAATGTTAAAATATGTTTCTTTTATTCAACATATATCAGTATTTTAATATTAAGTAACGGTTAGTTAACTGTATAAAACTCTTTTTAATCCAATCAGAGTCCATTTTTAGTGGTTAAGAAGCCCTGAATGTGTTGACGAATAACGCGTCCACAAAAAAATTTTTTTTTTTGTTGTTGTTGTTTTTGTTGTTTACTTTCACACTAAACTTATTATTTATTATTTATTATTTATTATTTATGTCAATAGGTAAATTTTTATCAGTATTATAGGATATGAGTACTGTTAATGATAAACTTTTATTGTGATAAATGTTATCATCAATTTTATGACGTCAAAAACGTTGATCTTCCAAAGTCTGTGGAACAGAAGCTTAATTTGGAACAAGTTTTGGCATTATTATCAATTTTATATATCAAATATGCTAATAAGTATAGAGTATCCAGTGAGAACAGATCTGAGTCCTTAGTCACTTATTTATTTCATCCTGAAACTTTCAATTTTGATATATCTTTAATCCCGAAATATGCTGATACTGCAACTATAATGAACATTTTTAAAATGGATAAAAGACTTTCTGAATTCACCAATTATTACGTCAGTGATAAATATCTTGATGTTAGAACTATTTTACTTTTCCCAATTTATTTGGAATCGGAGAAAAATATTACCCATTTAGTTATTTATGATGTTTTGTCTAATTTTATTTTTATTTTTAGCCCTTTCAATACTG
>JAJMES010000027.1:0-19779 GCA_030574275.1 Pichia sporocuriosa
CCTCCCCCCGACCCCTCACTCCTATAATTTTCCCGAGGCGCTCTAGGGTCCTCCCATATCAGAAATCATTTTCCGCTCAGATGGATGACACAAAATTGACAATCATCATCCACCCTCATCAATATCATCATATTGAGTGATATGTGCTTAATATTGAAAGAGTATTTTATTTAATATTATTTTGAATACAACAGCTTGAATATTCACATCAAATGACCATGTTACCAAGGAAAAGAAGAAGAGAAAAGACAGGATGTTTATGCTGTCGGAAAAGAAAAATCAAATGTGATAATTCAAAACCTCGATGCAAAAGATGTATAAAATCATCATATATTTGTGAATGGTCAGATCAAGTTTCTCGATCCGTGATTGATTATGTATTGAAAAAGTCAAGTGTCAGTTCTGTCAAGTTTATTGATTTTTCTGAATCAAAATATATGAGAAAAACGATTGCAGCCACATCGAATTCACAACGTGCTGCAGATACCGATAAGATTATTGATCATGCAAAAAGTGATAATAATAACGGTAATGATATTACTAGTAGTCATTGTCTTAAAATCAACACAAATAATAATCAACGTTTCTGTATTGGTAATAAGTCCAATAATTACACTGGAAGTCTTCCAATACAGAAATCACGACTTAATAGAAATGTGGTTGTTATGAATGAGAATGAGAATAACATTTCCAAAAAACAAATTCTAGAAGATGCCTTATTTAGAAGATATCTGCAACAATTAGGTAAAAGTCATGTTTCGAAATGTAATATCGGTAATACTCAAATAATTTCAACTGCTTTTGAAGCTTCAATAAATGAAATGAGTCTGATAGATTCATTTGTTAATGGTTTTATGCTGGCAGTATCAACAGTTTTAACTCATGAAAGTTTGCAATTTTCATCTGTAGTTATTCCAAAGGTTATTCATCACCCAATATTAAGAAATGTATTCTATGTATGTGGTGCTTCATACTTATGCTGGGACAGGAAAGATCTCCAATTTTTGGCAGAAGAGCAATATATAATATGTCTAAGAGCTTTGCAAGAATTTGTGCAAAAAGAGGGAATAGCAGATAATGAAGAATTGATTTTGACTACTATGATCATATTTTGTTTGCGTGAAAAGTATCAGTGTGAAAATAAAATAAGAAAAGATTTGTTTTTAATTGCTGCATTTGAAATTATCAAATATAAGACCAAGATAAAAATGAGTAAAAATGAATCCATCGTGAAGAATGACAATAATCAATGTGAAAATGATATTTTTAAAGAGTTTGATGAAATAGAGCTTAAATTAAAACTTGATGAAATTTTTGATTATCTTTTCAGGATTGAGCAAGATTCAAGTATATTAGAAGACTTTCAAAACGGATTAATTACATTTAGTTCTATTCCAATGGATAATGGTATATCAGATTATTGTATTACCACAAATTTACTTGATACTTTAGACAGTTCAATTTTAAGCGATTTTCAAATAATAGGGGATATATCAGCTTTTGAAAAAACTATGTTTGAAAGTTTTCTTTATAATTATTCAGTGAATTTGCTAACTTTAGATTCTTCAATAGTGAAGTATATGAGCTCACCATTTCAAGTTTACAAAATTTTAAAACCAATTTTATTACACTCACCTTATAATTTTCCAGTAAAATGGATGAATAATCCCATAATGGGTGCTTCTTTACCTGCATTTGAATTGAGTGCAAAAGCTAACTGGTTTTTGTTACATTATCCATTAAATGATTCATACACAAAACTAGTTAAAAAGTTGAGAAACTCTGCAAAATACTACACTTCACCGTTTTTGCCAGATTCGGTAAAATTTAACCAACGAGAAGAACTGCAAAGAAAATTGTTAGAAAGTTGTCATGTTGGAAATATGGTCGCAAAGGCTTCCTATATTTTATTGACAAAAACATTATATCCAGATTATGATTCATCGGCTGAAGATATACAAGAAGCGTTGGATGTATTCTTTGAAAACTTAAAAAAGTTAAGTGATCATTCTCAAATTTGTGGAATGTGTGCATGGCCATGTGCAATAGCTGGAACTGCTATAAATAAGCCATATCAGAGGGATTATTTAGAGAAAAGAATTAACAAATTTTGCAGAGTTAAAAAGTCAAAAGCATTTTGGAGAATTTTAAGCTTTTTGAAATTTACCTGGGGTGAAAATTCAATTCCTGGCCCTGGTTGGGATGCATTGTTAAATCCTTCAAGTTTTAAGGATTTATTTATTTAATGAATTTAAGTTTGCATTAATGATTTTTATACTTTAGCATGTATTTCTCTTTCTTTTTTTTTTGTATAGGAATAATAGAAATTTTGAATGGCTTCACTTGTAATTTTGGTGAGATAATCAAATTTAAAATATAATAATAAAATATTTCGGGGTTTGTTTGTAATTTGATTATTAATTGGAAGGTAATTGAGATTTACCTATCTGGGACATATGATCTGATTTGGTTAAAATACTGCCTTTTCAGTTTGGCAAATTGTTAAGTTGGAGAGAGTTGCTAAAACTCAGATGAGCGGCTGGATAGCACTGGGGAAAGAGGTAATTAAAAAGATATTCCATTTGTTTCTAAAAGATAGACAGATGGAATCAGTTCATTTGTATAACTGTTACGGTTGTATTTGTAAGGGTGAAAATTGCAGTAATTATCTAATAAATGCCCCTAATTCTTATTTGTGGAAATAATAATCAGACAGGTCTGTATTTTTGTAAGAAGCTACATATAATATAAGTTTAATTCTATTTTTAAGCTCGTTAAATAAAGAATAACATACTTGAAAACTGTTGAAGTGGCGATAAAGGAATATTTAAGTTCTCTAAAGATTACAAGTATCTCGTTTATTCTAATTTTTTTGTTCAGGAATTTGTTCCAGTCATATCAGAAACTTTATACCCTGAAACCTTTGAAAATGAAACAATATAAATTTATTCTGTAAGACTTAAAATATTTAATTTGCATTAAAATATTAAAAAATGTGATTCTTTTCACAATTTCAAAACAAACAAGAGATACTAGTTCAATTATTATTTTCATCAATCATGACAGCAAGCATTCAAATATAAAAATAAGACTAGACTTTAATAAATGATTTAAAATTTTCAAAAAAATCTTGTTAGTTTATGTGGAAAAAGACAAGACATACTTATATTTAAGTACTATATTTATCTGAGAGTTTCAATCTACAAATTATCTTCATTATAAAATTACAATTCATATCTGAAACCTGGGTTTTGTTTATCAGTGTAATCTTGGAAACCTTTCAAAACTGCTTCAGCTCTAGCTTCCTCAGTAAGTTTTCCGTATTTTTTATCTCTCTGGTGATTTTCCCACATTAAACTTAATCTATAGAGAACACCAATAACAATCATACCACCATAACAAATAGATAAACCGAGAATACCGCTATGGTATCTTGGCTTTTGCTTTGCATAAAAGATATTGGCACCAATAATATTACCGGCGGCGTAAAATGTGAACCATAGACCATTTGTGATTGTCTTTTTTGTTGAACCGGCAACGTTTGCATTTAGAAAAATCCAACATAAAATAACAGGGCCCCCAATAAGATATTGTAACCATGCACAACCAACAAGTGACCATTTCTTTTCCAATGGAATCAAAGCAATACCAATAAGACCAGCTAAACTTGGTATACAAAGAAGGCAAAAAATAATACAACGACTATTTTTTACCAATACAGCAATTACTCCAGAAACAGAAATAACTGCAAATTCAATAGCACCAGTGGGCATTTGTAAAATAGTAGATTGAACAGAGGTGAAACCAAAACCTTTAATTAATGCAGATTGAAAATTAGCACAACCACCATTAATAATACCACATGCCACAGCAATGAGAACATAGTATACAGTTTTATAATCTGTTAGAGTTTCAATAATGTGATCCCTCTTATATTTGATATTCTTAATACCCATCATATTTTGAGATACTCTCTCAACTGCAACAATTTTTTCTCTTTCATTTAAAAATCTAGCATTAATTGGGGAGTCGGGACATAATAAAAGAAAAATACATGACCAAACAAGATTCATTAAACCAATAACCAAAAAAATCAATTTCCATGGTTTCAATGAGGAATGTGTAGCATGACCGAGACCCCAAGATAAAATTGCACCCACCATAGTAGCAATACCATTAAACGATAAAAAGAAACACATTCTTAAAGGCTGTTCAGATTTTTTATAGAAACTGGAAGCTAGAGCCATACATGATGGAGAAATACAACTTTCCAAAACACCCAATAAGAAACGAAGTACCAACATACCACCATAATTTTTAGCACCAATATGTGCAATAAGAAGAATAGCCCAAACAAAAATCATTACACCAGTAAATTTTGCAACTGGGAATCTTTGAATCAAATAATTTGCTGGAATTGCACCGGCAATAAAACCAAAGTTGAAAATAGCAGCAACCCAACTATATCTTTGACCAACCAAATCCAAATCTTCAATTAATGTATAAGCAGCTGCATAATTTAAGGAAAGTTTATCCAAGAATTGCAAAGTATATGTTATACAAATAATAGGCATTAACCAACAATCAATCTTAAATCTAATTTTAGAATCAAGAGCATCAATTTCTTCTTGAGAAACCTCAAGTGATTCTTGAATATAATGTAAGCCTTCAATACCTTGATTATCCAATTCATCCATCTTCACCGCTCTTTCAGATTCAACTGAAATAACTTCAAGAACCCCATTATCTGAGCTATTTTTCATCTCAAGCACTTCTTTTTCTGATTTTTCCTTTTCCGACATTTTCTAAATGTTGAGTGATTGGTTTCTGTATTATTGGTTAATAACTCAATTCAAAAGAAAAGCATCTGTCAAAATTTTTTAAACTATCATAAAAGGGGAACTCCACATTTAAATACAAAAACATTTTTTGAATCAATAAATTTTTTTGTAATCGGTGGATCTCATTTCTTTGAGTTTAAACTTTTAAAAAATATAAAATTGGATGATTGTCGTAATTCTTATCGGAAGGAAAATTCTCTTATCGGTGAAGAATAATTTTAATGCGAAGAAAATTTCCTAATTAGTACATATGCCCGCGCTTTAAATTGGCAGCTTTTTACCAGTATTATCATTTCTATTGCTTATCTATAGATATATCTTAAAATCCCATGTCCGAATTTAGATTCATGATTAATTCAACTTTTACTAGTCGGTCACATCTTATCTATTTTTAACATCAGCCTCATCTCATAATCTAAAGAAGGGTCAGGAATCAATACATTGTTTTTTGCTGTCTGTATATTTTATAAAGATATTGGGTAAATAACTGTAGCAAATAAAACGATAAACCACTCATAAATTTACAATTGTTTAAACGTCGAAAACTCTATACTAAAATGAGTTTATATTCTTCACCAAACTTCAATAATTGATTTCTTAAAATCCACTTTATTTATGAATTTTATAGAAATTAGCAAAATCTTAAAGCGTAGTTAATATAATAACTTTAAGTGAGTTTAGATGACTAAGACCATTTAATCCAAATAATTTCTTGCCTAGAAAAGCTCAATTAATGCTACTAATAATAACATATGATATAAGTTGACTGCAATATTATTATCTTTATCAATTATTATTTTCTCTGCAGAGTCTCTAATCAATCCCTGATTTTCTTATTTTATTAAATTTTGTGAAAAATTCAGGTTCATTTTTTATTTGATTTCAGGACTATTATACTTTAATTTTCTTAATTTTATTTATCTTTCAATAGAGCAGTCGTGATGACAGTTTTAGTATTTAACTTTTTGTAGAAAGGATCAGATAGATATTTCTTTGAAATTAACTTTGAAAATTCAAATTGATTCATATAATTTCCATTCTCAAATAGATTAAAATTTTGTTTCAAACAATAAGTTTCCATATCAAAACTCAAAGTTTTGTAAAAATACTAGAAATGATGTGGAAAATAAAAGGTGGAAAAGACTTAACTATTTCCTAAACCTAAATTTTAATCATAAATCCTTATTCTAAGATTACCAGCATCGCTGTTGTCCAAAAAATATTTTTTATTTTAATTCAATTAAATGAATATTCTTTTAAAGGTTTCATTGAACCAACTTGATTTTAAACTGGTGGTCTAAAATTTAAGTTATAATAATTGCACATAAATATTTATTTGTTTTTCTAAATATAAAATTACAAAAAAATAGTTTGAAACGTAAAATTACCAGGTTTGTAATTCATCAAAAAAATCAACACTCTTATTCCAACTTGTTGTCTTGTCTGCTACAACATTTCTGACATGATCATTTAGACGAGGTGGACCACATACAGCAATACTAACTGTTTTTGTGTTGACTTCTGTCACAGTTGAATCAATAATATGTAGCATATCTGGTTTACCATAATGAATTGAAATTTGTTTTGGAATTAATTCAGTGACATTTTCTATAGAACTTTTTTCTGAAATTTTTTCTGAATTTTCACTGCTTTCAATCTCAGAGTCACACTCATTGAAAAGTTCTTGTTTAGAATATGTTCTATCAATTCCTTGTTCTCTTGTGATGTATATATCAATTGGAATGTTAACGTTAGCAATCAATTGTTTATAACATTTAACAAAAGCCATGCTCTGAGATACCCAAACAAATTTACCATTAGAAACTTTGGATGAAGATTCAATAATACCTGGAACACCTGAACCACCTGCAATTAATAATGAATATTCATACTTTTTAAGTTTTGGCATAACACTACCACCGTATGGTCCCTCTACACAAACTTTGCAATTAAACTTTCCATTGTTTGCTTCCAATTTTTTCCAAATTCTATAAGTGAGACCCTTTTTGACTTTCATATAACAACAAATTTTATCACCTTCAATAACAACAGTAAAAGGATGATTCTCCCAGAAAATCATACCCGCAAAATAAATATAAGCATAAGTACCAGGGCCATGGAACCACCATGAAGGTTTGGAAATTTCAACTTTCATCAATTCATCACCGGCAATTGATACTGTTGCATTTCTATATCCAAATGCTGACATACGAATAATACGTACTAATCTATCAAAAAACCAAACACAACAGGTTGCAACTAACCATTCCATCCAACCTAAACTTTTACAGTGATACCAGCACATAATGATAAATGAAATAGCTAATGTAACATGGAATGTAACAAAATACGAGTAGTAAAAGCTTCTAAAAACATGCATTGATTGCAATACCAAAACACCACATATGACTGTCGCCGCAACACCACATGCAAAATAAGTTTGATGAAGTGAAGTGACATAATAACCCAGACGATTGATTGTGTAACCAACAGAATGAATCAATGCATCAAGGAACATCCAATGTGCAATAACTTTATGAAAATGTACAAATGTGCAATATGACCAACCTGTAATATAAATTAAAAAGTTATTTCTTCCTGCAAACAAAATCATTAATGGAAGTTTACCAAATGCCATGATACCCGTACGTACACCCATAAGTTTAAGTTTATTGTTTGAAGAAGTATAAGTGACTGAGTAAAATGCAACCTGTAAAACAAAAACAAATAAGTCTGTAATAAATTGAATCCTATTTGGAAATAATATAGTAAAATATTTAAATCCATAAGCTTCAGCAAATTTACCTTTTGGTAATAATGTAGGAAAAATTAGGTATTTTTGAAATAATTTTGATACAATAGAACCATTCAATGATCCTGTGATCCCTGTTCTTCCCAAAAAGTTATAAATGGTACTAATAATAATCAATGACAAAAAATAACCGTAGAGACCAAAACTGAACCAAT
This sequence comes from Pichia sporocuriosa, assembly GCA_030574275.1. Lineage (NCBI taxonomy): Eukaryota > Fungi > Ascomycota > Pichiomycetes > Pichiales > Pichiaceae > Pichia > Pichia sporocuriosa. The sequence continues at coordinate 7,809 of JAJMES010000027.1, forward strand.
CACCTGAATAATATTGAAAATTTGAAATCTTAGTACTTTTATAACTTTGCTGTAATGTTGTTAATTTAGGAGTGGTAGGTGAATAAAGTGTACGAGAAGTATTAAGTTTTGAGACCGGAATATAATGCTCGGATGCATTAATAGCTTGATCACGATAATAAGTCCATGGATAATCAAAAGAACTTGAAGTGTCACAAACACCTGCCATATATTTATACATAGAATCAGAAGAGCTAGTACTGTTACCATCTAAAAATGAAGCACATAAAAGAAGTGATCCTATTGCTGGCGGATATCCACATATTGGATCATAATTTCTAGCACTTTTGCTTTTTGCTGTGACCTTATAACCCCAAGTATATTTGCCAATAGCACTTTGACAGGTACTGAAAATTTCAAAAGTTGATCCATATTCCAGTTTACTACCTTTCAATCCAGCAAGTACAACGTTTAACTGTAATGCCAGTAAAAGGGCATAAATTTTGATATTACGCAACATATTTTGCTTTTGGAGTTGTGTCTAGGATAATTTTAAAATCAGTACCCACATTTCTTAATTAATCTAGAAAAATTAATATGAAATTAGAAAATCAATTGAGTTTTATATGTATTTTAAATTTTTTTTATTAAATATTAATAAATTATTAATCTAGTTGATCCTTTAGTTGAAGTGATATAGTGCAAAAAAATGTAGCTTTTAGCAAAAGATAATTGGACCCTTTAATTCAACCAATAATAAGCTTAAAATTATCCTTTTTTTTTCAGCTAAAATGAATAAGGCTTTAAATTTATAGAGCAAATTTGCGCAATTAATTATTGGTGGAATATTATTGTATGTTTTTGATTTTGACTTCAGCTCTTCATATAATTTGTACAAAGAGTTTTCAAAATGTAGCAAGAAAAAAAAGGGTAAAATCAGCCATACATTGACAAGAAATTATTTCAATTGAGAGAATACCAGTTTGGACTTATTGGAAATTTCCCCCATAAAACAATAAAAAGTGACTTTAAACTTTTTTTTGTGACGGATCCTGAGTTGATGAATTTTTTTGTCAGACAAAAAAAATAAGATTCTTCGGATTTTTGACTTACAAGACCCTTTGATCTACTCGCCATATCTCCGAATTATTTTTTTAAATCCGATAATCCCTGAAAAAGAAACATAATTTTTGAACAGTATACACCTAAATGTGTTAAAACGCGGAGTACATTGAAGAACGTTCGACTCGTACATGCCAAGATCACCAGTAACAATGTAGTTGTCAGTTTATTTCAATGTTTCTATAAATATCTTTTACGTAGTACTCACGGCATTACTTGGAAGGCATCGGTGTAATGAAAGAACTTTCATATGGCATGTCGACACACCGTGAAATGTCGGAATGTCGACGAGCGATTCCGAATTCCCGATAGGTCTAGTGTATAGTATGGAATATACTATTTTTGATAAATAGGTGCTAATAAGGATCTCATAATACATGGGGGTCTTAATTCTAATACAAGAGTATGATCGCCAACTGTGCGTCACCTCAGTGAAAGATTAATTACATGAAGTAATGCCGTATCACAAAGATAGAAACCCTAAAAAGCTTCGGTAGACATATCAGCGAGGGTTGCGGGGTAAATACTTGGTTTGGCAGGCCAACGGGAATATCATTGCAGAGTTGTAAAATATCGTTATCTTTTTGGTTTAAAAAATTTTGCCATTTTACAAGTTTAAGGAAATAATTTGTAGGTATATGGTTATTAGAATCTTAGGATTTTAATTTTTAGAAAGTTATACTGGCTGTTATGGGTACCATTGAATAGAAAGGATTGAGTTTAGTCTGTACTGTAAACATGAAGAATATATCATAAAATCAGGTGGAGCAGTAAGAAATATACCTGGATCTAGCCAATTTTCATTTTTTCTGGGATTCTTACTGTTGTGTATCTTTGTAATTTTTATTAATGTATTAAGACAATTGAGTGTTGGATTTAAAGAATTTGAGTAGTTAACAGAAATTTGACTATTTGTAATTTTTTGTTTATAGTGATTTTATTAGTTATTTTTTGTCAAAGTAATATATATGTTATTGCGCTGTTTTAGTAGTTGTGATAGATGTAGCATATAATGTATAAACATGAACAAGAAATAAAGAAAGAAAAAGTGGTGTATTGAATTGAGTTGGGTGTTGATGTTGGAAGAGGTGAGAGATTTTTTTATGTTGCCTGCTTAGTGTATGTTGTTTTTCATGGTTTGTTCTTGTTTTTCTTGTTTTTGGTCTGCAAGAACTTTTCCTAGTTCCATAAATACATTGGGTATTACAAGCATGTCATCTAAAAGCACTGTGAACGTTTGAAGAGATTTTGAACAGAGTTGTGGAGTTTTGATTAAAAACTATTGATGTTTCAATGAGTTATGAACGTCTGAAATTTGTTTATATTTGGAAATTATTTTCAATGAATATTTCTATATTTTAAAATTTCATTTCAGTTGTTGCGTTACAATGTTATTTTAAATAGTTTTATGGACTTTTTATGCTAAACAATTAGCGATTGAGTGAGCTATGTCTATTTAAAATTTTATTAATTTTTACTTTTGTTTTCGACAAGTTCTATTTTATATTTTCATGGAAGGTTCTTGCTTTTACATTTTGGCAGTTTTTGTTTGGAATAGATTTATGAGCACTTGAAAGAAAACCATTAATGATCGAAGAGGTTCTGGCCGTTTGAAAATTTGTTAACTTTTAATTTGATTTCCGTAGATCAGTTTGATTATGACATTAAGATACTGTTTAATAGTGAAAAGAGCTAATAAACCTGCTGTTAATTTTTAATTTTGGTCTTAAGAAATGTTTATGAATTTCAGTTTTATAATTCAGCTAAATTATAATATAGTAATAAAATAAAAATTATGACGGTTTGAATTTGGAGAAGTCTTTCGAGAAATAATCAAGGTTATACTGAATCAAGTTGAAGTGTTATATCAGCAGTAGTATCGTGTTTATTAATAAAACAGTTCCAGTATTGAAAAGAAATTATTTTTATTGGTGTTTTCTGGCTAGTGTATGCCGGTTTTGTCTTATTTTTTTAATTCTTTTTTTTTTTCCTGCTTTGCAATTTTTTTTTGAGTTAAGTTCAGATACTGGGTATTACAAGTATGTTATTTGAGTATACTGTGAACGTTTAAAAAAATTCTGTTGAAAAACGAACGAGATATGACTCTATAAAATTTGTTAAATTTTGAAGTTGATTTCAAAAACTGTTTTTATCTTTTTAAAATTCCACTTGATGATGACATTAAAATGAGAATTATTTTAAACAGAGTTTTGATTAAAAACCATTGCTGTTTCAAAGAGTTATGAACATCTGAAATTTCTTGATATTTAGATGTTATTTGAATGAGCGTTTCTATCTTCTTAAATTTCAGTTTGATTGTTGCATTAGAATAAATTTTAGTTTTAATAGAGTTATTAAGGGTTGATAAAACATTGTTGCTAACTGAAAGAGTTATGACTGTTGGAATTTGATTGAATTTTAATTTTGATTGCAATAGGTGTTTTCAGTATTTTAATTTTCAGAATTATTATGAGATTATAATAAAGAGTTATCAAATTGGATTGGTGAAAATACCACTTTATATCGGCAAATTAATTTGACACTGGATTGCAAAAAAAAGCGTTGCTTGCCTATAGACATTCAGAATAATCTGTATCTGGTTTATGTATCATACCGATTTTGAATCATGTCTATTAGTATCAAGTTTTAGAAAGTAGAGTTTGAAAATTATAATTGGCAGTTAATATCTGAAAGGGAGTTTTTTACAGAGAAGGAGTCAAGACTATCCTGTATTTGGTTTTAATGTCATATCAGGATTTTTATGGCGTTCACTTTTATCAGGTTTAAAATTGACAGTAATAGTTTAAAAATCAGGATGGATTTTATTGATTACAGTGACACGTTTTAAAAGTTTTGAAAAGTTTTGTTTACATTTTATTTGCAGTAAAAGCGTTAACTATGGAGAAATAGTCAAGGATATCCTGAAATAAGTGTAAATGATATATTAGAATTGATATAGGGTTTTTTAGTGATGGTAACGGTTTTAATAGTAGCACTATCAGTTTTATCAAGAACATGTTAGGTTTTTAAAAGAATAAAATTTGGAAAGATTTATCAGTATTTCATTTATAAAAAAGGAGTTGCTTGCGGGAAGATTCAAGAATATCCTAAACCAAGTAAAAATAATAAACCAGCACATTTTCCAATCTTATGTTTATCGTGTATAAGATTTTTTATTATCTGTGTAGTACTTATAACAATTTTTATTAAAAGTACAGAGTATCCTGCATGTACGCTATTGAATTGTTACACAGCAATCGCACTACCCCTCTTTTTTTTCATGTGCCTTTTCTTTCAGCAAAGGCAAATTTTAAGAATCAGAATACAATTTACTAGACACCAACTACAGAATTATCGACGGCACTGTCGTCAAGTCACAGTGCCTGAAGAAGTTCATGGGATTGCTGTCCCCTCCAGCAGAAATGTCCGTCGGAGACTGAATCCAATGTTTGAAGGTTTCAATGTAATATCACGAAATATATGGATAGATATCCCTGAATATGTGTTTGTCAGGGAATGTCGTGATCTGATGTATATCGCTAGGAGAATAGAAGAGGAGCCTGCATTTTCAAGATATTATAAATTTGATATCAATTTGGTTGAAGATCGATATAAAAATTTTTGCAAGAGGGTGCATTCTGATCCTCTTTTTATTGCTGCAGTTCCTGAACTAGAGGAGTATATCGGTCACATGCTTGGTCGTTTTGAAAATGATTCTCGAGAGAACAGGATTTTATTGACTTTGTTCCATAGTGTGTTTATGCTGAAAGTTACTGGTCAAATGTCGGCAGATGAAATCGTGAATTTGCGCTATAAAAACTATGACTCGTTGTTGGAGGCGGCAGTGCAGAAGTTTGGCACTTTTCATCATTTATCTTCTTTAATTCATATTCTTCTGACAGAGAATGGATCTGCCAATTTAATTTGTTAGTCTCGGTGGTCAAGCTGGGTTGAAACGAAAAGAATGGTTTATGCTGAGAACCCAGGCAATTATTTGAAGAACAAATATTTGAACGAAACCACAAAGGGTATCATTCGACGTGTTACAGTTGCCCAGGCGAATGGTATGTTATTATTGTTTCCATCAAGGAAGCGATTGTGAAAACAATTTCCCTAGACTGGGAAGGGGGATTTTGCTAGAAATGTAGTTTGAAATTTTGATCCAATTTTTAGAGAAACAGTGTTAAGGTTGCCGTTTTTTGGTTTTTTTCAAGCTTTGCTGGGTAGAGGGGTAAACAATAATAACAGATTATTTCTAGGCAACTGTAACACGTCGAAGACACAGAAAATGACTTCCACATGAAGACAGGATTTTTATTTCCAACATTGACTACAGTCTGTTGAGAACAAGTTGCCATGATGTAGTGGCAGGATGCTTGCAGCGCTTCTTGAGGGCATTCAAAAATGAAAAGGCAATTGTGTTTTTTAGAGAAAAGGCAGCCCTTAGACGGGTTTCTCAAGAATTTGGAAATTGTTTATTGATTCATGGTGATTTATCTACAGAAGATAAGGAAAAAGTTATCAAAGAATTTACTGACAGATCAGATAGGCGTGTTTTGATAGGAACAAAACTGATTTCAAACGGTCTGGATATTCCAAATGTGACTTTTGTTATGTTTTACGACTACCATCCAGAACCAATTGAGTTCATTCAAGGTTTAGGTAGAATCAGAGGAAAGGGTTTGTGTGTTATTGTTAGAAGAGGCGTTATGTGCCCCTCCGAACAAATTGCAGATTTTTATGGTATTGAATCCCAAGGTCATGTTTCTTGCTGTAATGAACTGCCTGTTGATACCGATCTCCTTTCAATGCACAATTGTATTATTGCAGGTGAGGATCCTATTTCAGATGTTCCAGATGTTTCCGTCATTTCCAGTAGAAGAAATAGTGTATGTTCTGTTCCAGATGTTCCAGATGTTCCAGATGTTCCAGATGTTCCAGATGTTCCCCGTGTTCCTATTAGTTTCAATAGAAGAGAAAGTTTGTCTTCCATTCTTTCTGTAGATACGGGCTCAACAGATAGTGGTTTATCTCCCCTTAGACGTTCCTTGTTTCTTGCCATTAATTCATCGCCAGAACACGGGCGTAGTTTCATTTCTCCGTTACCTTCAATCAATCAAAATATTTCATTTGAATCGACTTTAATTTCAACTTCTAATTCAGTTGAAGAATCTCCTTCCAAAAGAATACGTACAATGTTAAGGTATAATATTTGCAAGGGTGCTGAGAGGTTTGCAAGTAAAGCAATGAAACAAATGCCTAATGATATAAAACGGATATATGATTCATTTAATGTGGCATCTATTGATGAAAGGTTTAAATGCTTTAGTGAAAGAGTTCATAACGACCCCTTGTTTGTTTCATGTTTTAACGAGATTAAATGTTTATTGGGTGATGTTGGTATTTATCTTTTGAATGATTCTGATGTTTCTAACGGGTGGGTTCTTATCCATTCTTTTTTTGTATTGAATGTTACAGGTGAAATGAGTGCTCAGGAAATTTATTCTGTTAGCAGATTTGATGGTTTTGATCAAATCAGAAATAAAGCTTTGAATAATCTTGCTAAATTTAACGATATGACCAACAATCTCTATAGGATGCTTTTGAATCAAGGGAGGAAAAAACTGAAAGACAAAGAATAGCTCGAGTTTGTTAATGCAAAATGGAGTACTATGACAACTGTGTACCAAAATATTAGGGAAAAATATCATGATGATCCAATTGCCAGCAAGCTTGCAAACGATGTTTTATGTTATGTGCCAATTATAACGGATACGTTTTTATGCTTCATTTGTTTGGGTTCTCACAGATATTCAGATTGTCCAGTAAAGCAAAGTAAAATTGGTAAAACAATGTTATTAGAGAAGTGGCTGACAAAAGATTATGATTTATAATTACGTGATGATCTGAAATCTTTTCTGAAGTTTCCTCTGTTTACGATTTACTTTACATTGGCGACATTAAAAGGAAAAAATTCCGATGGGTTGATTGCTGGGTATTACAATGCCCAATAGTTGTATTTATTTTTTTAAAAAAAGATCTATTTTTCGAAACTATATATAGTTCATGTAGTAGATTGTTATTAGATATTGAATAATTTGTGTTTGATTTTAACGGTATTAAGTTAAATTGGCTTTTAATTAGGATTATTTATTTGTATTTATTTTTTTTCGAAAAATACAACGTTTGAAAAGTAATATAGTTCATGTCATAGATTGTTATTGGAAATTGAATAGTTTGTATTTAATTTAACGGTATTCAGTTAAATTCATTTTCAATTAGGATCATCGATAAAGTCCAGGTTAGTTTGGGAGTTGTATGTGCATGCTTTATTGAAGTATCTAGAGAGTAGAGTAGTGGTTTAAACCTATTAATATAGTTCTTTATATTTCAAGCTTCTAGAATTATGTATAACTGTATTATAATAACTGTATCATAATATCTATATTATAAACTGAGGAGAACAGTGGTTGCTGATGATTCATTCCATTAGTACTTGATTGTATTTATAAATAGTTGTGTAAAAAAAAAAGGCAATAAAGAAAGAGTGATGTGTTGAGTGTTGAAGTTGGACGAAGTGAGGAAAATTTTTTTGTGTATGCTGTTAAGTGTATGTTGTTTTTTCCTGTTTTTTTTGTTTTTTTTTCCTAGTCTGCTCAATTTTTTTTGAGGTCAGTGAAGCCATTGGGTGTTACAAGCATGTCATCTAAATTTACTGTGAACGTTTGAAGAAATTCTACCGAAAAACGAACGGGTTATGAGTGTCTGAAATATTATTGAATTTTGAAGTTGATTTCAATAAATGGTTTTTGATTTTTTAATTTCAGTATGACCATGGCATTATAAAAAGTTTCATTTTAAATAGAACTGTGGAGTTTTGATTAAAAACCATTGATGTTTAAAAGAGTTATGACCATTTGAAGTTTGTTGATTTTTAAATTAAATTTCCATAGCTGTTTCTAGGTTTTTAAATTCCAGTTTGTTTTTGGCATCATATAATAGTTGTTTAAATAGAACTGTTAAGTTTTGATCAAAAACCTTTGATGTTGAAAAGAGTTATTTCCATTTAAAATTTTGTTAATTTTCAATGTTATTTTCAATTTAATATCAATAGCTGTTTTTAGTTTTTTAAATTCCAGTTTAGCCATGAATTTAAAAACCAGTTAAATTAGAATAGAGTTATCAAAGTTTGACGAAAAACCGTTGATGTTGGAAAGAGTTATTTCCATTTAAAATTTTTTTAATTTTCACTTTTATTTTCAATTTTATTTTCAATCACTGTTTTTAGCTTTTTAAATTCCAGTTTGCTTGTGGCATTATATAAAAGTTCATTTTAAATAGAGCTGTGAAGTTTTTATTAAAAAACATTCAGGTTTGAAGGAGTTATGATCGTTTAAAATTTTGTTGGTTATTAGAAATTATTTCAATAGCTGTTTTTAGTTTTTTAAATTTCAGTTTGAATATGAATTTAAAAGTATACTAGAGTCATGCAAGTTTGATAAAAAATCATTGATGTTGGAAGAAGTTATGATCATTTTAAATTTTGTTAAATTTTGAAGTTGATTTTCACGTCCGTTTTTAAGTTTTTAAATTTCATTTTAACCATGAATTTAAAGTTAGTTTAAATTAGGATAGAGCTATTAAGTTGCGATCAAAAATCGTTGATGTTTGAAAGAGTTATGATCATTTGGAGTTTTTTGATTTTTAAATTAAATTTCAGTTTAATTGCAATAAATGTTTTCAGGTTTTTATATTTTAGTTTGACCATGAATTTAAATATCAGCTGAACTTGAATAGAGATATGACAGTTTGATTAAAAACCATTGCTGTTGGGAAGAGTTATTTCCATTTGAAGTTTGTTAAATTTTGAAGTTATTTCAATGAGTGTTTCTATTAGTTTAAATTTCAATGTGGTTGTTGAGTTATAATGGAGTTTATTTTAAAAAGATTTACGAAGGTTTGATAAAAAAATATTAATTATTGAAAATGTTAGAATTCCTTGAATTGTGATAAGACCATTTAAAATGTTTTGGTTTTTAATTTTGATTTTAAAGTTATTGTTTTTGAACCTGTGTTAATTATGATATTGAAATACCGTTGATTGGAGTTGATAGTAAACCATTATGATTGAAGTTGATATGATTGTATTTGATTAAATTTTAATTTGATTGCAATAAGTGTTTCCAGTATTAATATGAGATTATAATAAAGAGTTATTGACGTTGCAGAAAAGACCACAGTATGAAGGCAATGCTATTTGACATTGAATTGCGGAGAAACGTTGCTTGCGGAGAGATAGTCAAAACAGTCCTGAATCTGGTGAAAGTGTTATATTGGCATGTATTTCACGTTGTGTTTTATCAGTGTTTGAAACAGGTGCATGAATTTTAGTATCGGTTTTGAAAAAAATATATTTTAGTTTTATTTAAGATGTTAAATGTTAAATTTTATTTCAATGAATGTTTATATTTTTTTTATTTCAGTTTTGTAATGATGATGACTTTTTAAAAAGAAAAAATATAAAACCATTATTATGAATATAATTACGGAGAAGACGTTGCTTGCGGAGAGATAGTCAAGATTATCCTGGATCTGGAGGAAGTGTTATACCAGTTTTTGTATCCTGTTTAGCATTTATAGTATCAGTTTTTAAAAGAATAAAAAATATAAAACCATTATTATGAATATAATTACGGAGAAGACGTTGCTTGCGGAGAGATAGTCAGAATTATCCTGAATCTTTTGAAAGCGTTATATTGACATGTATTTCAGGATTATGACTTTTATTTGAAAGTTTAAAATTTATTTTATTTTCGTTCAAGTTTTAATTAAAAGAAAGAGATTCAGCAATATTTATCATTAGTAGCGTATATGTAGTAATTGTATAATGTATTTATTAACCATTTTAATCTATTTAACGAATAAAGACATTAAAAAGAAGGAATTGGAGAGTTTCAATATAACGATTACGTAATTTTAGAAAATGAGAAAAAAATGAAAAGTTTTTAAAATTTGCAGGTTTTAATCTGTTTATAGATTCTTTTAGTTTTTGTATTTTTAAATCTTGTGATATAGAGTATTGTATGCTGTGTTAATAGTATTAGATGATAGAGCTGGCATTAAAGTATGGCTCAGGTTAATATGAAGTAAAAGTATGGGAAATAGAAAGAGTGACAAGCAGAAATAGTCATGAGCAAGGGCGTTTCTGGAAAATTGTTGTATGTGTATAATGATTTTGAAAATTTTTATTTCCGGTTTAGGAAATTGTTGACCGTTGTTCAGAAATTGAGAAAGATTTTATTAAAGTCTATTTTTAAATTATATAAGTGACTATTTAAATTAGTAAGAAGTAAAAAGGTATGAATTTATTAGAATATTAAAGTTTAAGTAGGTGTTTTAATGTTTTTAGAATGTTAGAGTTTGAGTAGGTGTTTTGATGTTTTTAGAACATAAAGGTTTAAGTAGGTGTTTCGATGTTTTTAAAATATAAAAGTTTAAGTAGGTGTTTTGATATTTTATTTATTAAAGTTATACCGTTGTGTTCGTTGTATTATATTGAATTTGGTTAATGTTAAGAAGAATATATATCCAGTGATTGGGATAAAAGTATTTTGGTATAGGCTGTTTTTATGGAGCTTCAGTAGATGAGTTTTAGCAATTATTTAACGAGCAGTATATCATTTTATTCGTTGAAGTTTGTTTAATAAAGTAAATGTTTAATAAAGTATGATTTATTTGCTTTAAGTTTTGTGAAAAATATAAAGTAATTTTGACGTGGTGTTTTTTATTTTTGAACGACCGTAAGTAAAAGAGTTTTAATGTTATTATAACGAGTAGTATATCATTGTATTTGTTGCATTTTATTTAAATTATTTAGTGTTGAGTGAGATAGAAATTAAATAATTGAAGTTTGGTGAAGTTTATGAAGAAATTTATTATAGTGGTATTTTAAATTTTGGACGACCGTAAGTATGTGAATTTTAATGATTTTTTAACGAGTGGTATATCGTTGTATTCGTTGGATTTGATTTAAATAAATTAATGTTGGTTGAAGAATAAATTAAATAATCGAAGTTTGGTGAAGTTTATGAAGTCTTTTTATTATGGCATTTTCGAAATTTATGACGACCGTAAATAAATGAGTTTTAATGTTTTTTTTATGAGCGGTATATCTTTGTATTCGTTGTGATTTATTTAATAAAATAAATGTAGAGTGGAATATGAATTAAATGATTGAAGTGTTTAGTAATAAATGTGGTTATTGAGATATAGTAATTTTTGAAATTTATGACGGCCGTAAGTAGATGAGTTTTGCTGGTTTTTTAACGAGCAGTATATCGTTGTATTCGTTGAAGTTTGTTTAATTTATTTAGTGTTGAGTGGAATATAAAATAAATAATTGAAGTTTGGTGAAGTATATGAAATAATTTTATGATGGTGTTTTTTTAATTTTTGAACCGCCCTAAGTAGATGAGTTTTAATGTTTTATTTATGAGTGGTATATCGTTTTATTCCTTGTGATTTTTTTAATAAAATAAATGTAGAGTGGAATATGAATTTAAAAATTAAAGTTTGGTAAAGTATATGAAGTAATTTTATTATGGTGTTTTTTAAAATTTATGACGACCGTAAGTAAGTGAATTTTCCTGTTTTTTTAACGAGTGATATATTGTTGTATTTGTTTCGTTTGATTTAGATCAGTTGATGTTGAGTAGAATATGAATTAAAATTTCGAAGTTTGTTGAAAAATGTGAAGGTATTTTAATATAGTAATTTTTTTAAATTTTGAATGACTGTAAGTATATGGGTTTTCCTGTTTTTTTTATAAAAGGTAGATGGTTGTATTCGTTGCGTTTAATTTAATTTAGAT
>JAJMES010000029.1:0-14023 GCA_030574275.1 Pichia sporocuriosa
TTTGCTTGGTATACAAGGTTACCTTTCTCGACCATTCTGAATAAGTTTTATCTATCATTAATTATTTCATTCAGATTTATATAAACGTATTATTATTACAAAAGTGTAGTGACAAAAGGAAGCAAATAAAAATAGACTAGATCATATCATCACGTGAAAACCTGCTACCCTATTATCGCAGACCTCTAAGTATATAAATGATATCACCATCTTTTATTTCCTTCTCTACCCTGCCACTAGTGGCAATATAAACAAATTCATCATTTTTTCCAGTTTCATCATCTCTAATTTTTCTAAACATAGCCAGTTTTAATGATTTATCAACATCTTTGTTATTCAAATTTTTGATCTTTGATAATTCGGCACTGCTATCGAGCATTTTACCAATTGGCCATTTCTTGGAAAAAAATTGTGCAACTTTGACTTCAAATTTTGAATCGTCATCGGATGTATAAACTATCCATGTATAAACCCTATCATTAACATTTATTCTATTATCACCCTTTGCAGATCTTTTCAGTTTGTTTAATTCTATCATTCTTGATGCTGTTGTTGAAGTTTTTTTTGTTCCGAATCCTGAAAAAAATGTTTTTGCTTTAATATTGTCATTACTCTTCGAAGAATTTGAATTTTTCAACAATTTTTTCAATCTCAGCATTGCAACTTCGATACTCGTAAGTTGTTTATTATTTCCATCTCTGAAACTCGTTAGTCTCTGTCCAATGTTTTTACTCTGTTCTTGTTTGTGTTTCAATTCTGCTTTTTTTCTAATCTTATCCAAGTCAGGGAATAATTCAGAAGCTTTAGGAAGTTGGGATATATCAACTTTTGATTTTTCTAAAGCATTAAGTTTTGACTCTTGTTCATCAAGAACGCATTGGTGTGAATTAAACTCCACCCTGTGTGTATTGCAATATGATTTGTCACATTTTGGACAAACAAACGGTAAAAAATCTAACTGTCTGCAAATTGTGCAATGTTTGCCAATATCCATCATAGATTCATCATTATTAATTTCTAATGTAGTCATTGTTAAGTAAGTTTAATATATATGTATAAATCTTAAACTCCGTTTACTTAATCTGCCACTGCTTGAACACCGAGATTTTCTTAATTTTCTTTTTCCTCGAAGGGCTCATTTTCCTTTTATAGTTGATTTTGCCCTCCAAAGAAAAAGAAAGAGAGCGGCAATTTTCCTTTTTTTTTTTTTTCTTTTCTTTTCTTTTTTTTTTTTTGATTTTGAAAATTTTTAAATGTATGATAATATTAGTAATCTGAAAGAGAAGTTTCTAGAAATTTTCTTTATTCTAAACAGTGGAATAAGATGCTGTGTGATTTGAACATTAATTATCCTGTATCAGATTTTAACCAAAAGATTTCAAAGGGTCAGTTGAATGATTTAAAAAATACTCTCAATGTTGCTGAACAATTGGGATACACACACATTGCGTTAAATTTTAAACCATTAACAATAACCAGCAGCAAAAATAACAATAAAATACCTAATGATATAAATCAATTGAATCCAATATATATTGAAAGGGATTTCAAAGAATATAAAGGTAGATTAAAAATATACTCAAGGATAACGGTAAAAGTTGACGATCCATCACAATGTCAAAATGTTGCAAAATTTCAACAAGTTTTTGACCTGGTTGCAGTTGAACCAGTGACAGAAAAATCATTTCAATCTGCAATTTCAAATTTAGATATTGATATTGTATCCTTTAATTTACAAGAGAGATTACCTTGTTATATGAAACATAAGGCATTAGGTTCAGCAATTGATAAAGGTATATTATTTGAGATAAAATATACAGATTTTTTGAATAATAAAAATAGAGCACAAGCAATATCTAATACAAAACAAATTATTAGAGCTAGTCGAAATCGTGGTATGATTTGTTCAAGTGGTTGTGCAATTGATAAACCATTTCAACTGAGAAATTTTAACAATGTAATTCCAATTTTGAAAATGCTTGGAATTGATTCTAATAGATGCAATATGATGTTTCAAGACTGGAGTTTAAAAGTTTTATTAAATGGTAGGTTAAGAATAAAATCATACAAACAAACAATTTCAATTGGTGGTGAATCTAGTTTAATTGATAATGATTTAGAAAATAATAATTGGGAATCTAATACTGATAAAATAAATAATGTTAAACAAAATATTAATGCTTACAAAAAGCGGAAATCAGAGAGTGCATTAGATAGAGAATTGAAAAAGCAGAAAAATGTGTAATTAAATCTATATATAAATATTTTAAACTATAAATATCAAGTTAAGCTATAATCTGTGCATATTTGATTATTTTGATTTCCCCTTATTCGAAGATATCGATGTTGGTTTGATTTTTTGTCTTTTCACCCTTGAAATATTTACACTATTAGATAATTCTATCTTTTTTTTATTGATATTGTTTGTATTACCTGTCCTTGTCCCCATATTTATACTTGAATTTGTAATTGTACTTTTGTTACCGCCTGTGTTGATTGTACCTTTATTATCCCTTTTTAATGATCCCAAATTAATTAAACCTAACCCATTCCTATTAGTTCCTATAACGTTCGTTTGTTGAAAATTTCGTACTCTTTGTTTGTTAACAATCCTAGCCTTTTGTAATAAACTACTCTTAAATATACGTGAATTTTTATTCCCATTGATTTGATCATTTGTTAATTTACGTTTATTTGTCGGTAGGACCTTATTAATAGCCTTAACTTTATTCTTATTTTTTAAATCATTTAAATTTCTTACTATTTTTTTCAAATTATTTGCAGCATTTTCCCTTTGTCTTTCCCTATCATTTAAATATTTATCATATAAAGTTCGTGACGATATATTTGATTTTTTTCCATTTTTTAAAGTTGTTTGGTTTAATGGCCTATCAGGAAAATCTCTCTTAATTAGTGCTTTCCAAAGTGGTTCAGAATCGTGCATAATCTGTGGCGAATCATATTCAATCTGCTTTAAAGATTTTGCAGTTTTTTTCATTAAGATTGGTGCAATTAAATGATATGGGGTTGTTCCAATATCATTAATAAAATGTGCATTATTTATGCATTTTAATCTTGAAATGTGTGTTAACGATAATACACCGTTTTTTAGCTTCTCATTATCGTTATTTGAATCTGGATGTTCAGAGTTCATTTTTTAAAATTTTTTGAACCTTTTATATACTTCTATAAGGTGTTATCCACTTTTTCTTGTTTTAAAGTTTATCAGTTCCTATGGTCTCTTGCCCATTTCAGTATAATCAACGAGTTGTGAAGTCATGATAGAGATCTTATGCGACAAAAAAAAAGAGTAAAAAATAAATTAAAAAATAAAAATTTTACGGATTGAGCGCATCACGTGACAAAACAGCTTTTTAACGAGATTATTATTATTATTTTACTTTTTCTAATGTATTTATGTGAACTAAAAAGAGCTATATTTTAATATAATATACAATACTATATTTTAAACAATTAAGCAGAATCTGCTGGTCTCAAACCACAGAACCAATTAAGAGCATATGCTTCTTCTTCTGGAACTTCTTCAGTACCTTCAACTTTGAAAGTGATAGTACAACCCTTAGGGAAGTAGAAAGTTGAACCTGGGGTAACGTTGAAAGTGTTACCAGCTTCATCACTGACAGTGAATTTACCGTGAACTTCAACACAAACCTTCATTTCTTCATAAGTGTATTCGTAAACTAAAGCTTCACCAGAACCTTGTTTGTAAAAACCTGAGGATAAAATCTTATCCTTTGGAGCATCAGAGTGAAGACAATCACCTAACCAAGAATTTTTACCTGGGGATGGGATAGCTGGTGGTTGGTTAGCAAAATAACTGTCAGAACCTGGCTTGAAATATAATGGCATTTTTAAATTTGAATATGTATTGATAAACTTTGTGTTTGATTTATAAAATAATTTTAAAATAATAAAAACTAAAAAGAAAAAAAGATAAAAGATTATTAAATTAAAAAATTAAAGTATAAAATTATACGTATTATCAAAAAAAAAAACAGGAAACTAAACTTCTTAAATAACACAAAATGTTATAACATATTGATCTTTTATCATGACAAAATGATAAAAAAATTCTTGAAATAAACGCATTAAAGAAATTCGGATAGAATATCCAAAAAGGAAAGAGGAACCGCTAAAACAATTAAAATGTCAAGGCTCAGCCATTTCGATATGGATCTTTATTCCTAATTGGGATAAGTTTGGCACGAAGCACCTATTTTGGGGAATGATGCGAGAATTTTTGGGATTTTCCTATTGTTATTTTATATCTTGTAAATGGAAGAGAGAGAAAAAAAAAGAAATGATTAATTATCAAAATGTGGTTAATGAATGCTTATCATAGCGATGCGTTTATTTTCCTAATTAGTTAGATCAAGATTATCGTTTTTATTTGTGAAATATTAGGTATTTAAATAACTCATTTCCACTTCTAAATTGAATTATTTTACTATCATATATTATATTAATTTCTAATTTACCTTTGTTTTGATCCTTTCTCTTCTTTATTTTTTTTTTATTAAACAAAGAAGTTTTTCTTTATTACACAACTACATTAATTAATTAAATATGCCTATGGAATTCAAGCCAACAGCG
This sequence comes from Pichia sporocuriosa, assembly GCA_030574275.1. Taxonomy (NCBI): domain Eukaryota; kingdom Fungi; phylum Ascomycota; class Pichiomycetes; order Pichiales; family Pichiaceae; genus Pichia; species Pichia sporocuriosa. The sequence goes on from JAJMES010000029.1 coordinate 4,615, forward strand.
GAAGCATTCGATGTTCTCCCACCAAAAATCTCAGAAAACTCATACCTTGGTGATATTATGACCAGTAAAAACACTGATCCAGAACATACTATTTCATCAGGTTTTTTTAAAGTTATTCCAGGTGAAGCATTAGTTTACACTTATCCTTATGATGAAATGAAAATCTGTTTAGAAAGTGAAGGTTTAATGGAAATTTCGGATGAAGTAGGTACTTTGGTTAAACCAAAAAAAGGTGATACCCTTTACTTTAAAAAAGGTTCTACTATTACCTTCAAGGCTACTGGTGAAGGTGCTTATGGTAAGTTCTTCTACATTGGTTTAAAGACTTTAGGTCAACTTTAAGTATAAATATAAATTTTATAGATAAAAGTAGAACAAAATGTATAGCCCTCCAATAATATAAAATAATCTTTTATAATAAACGAAAAAAATGCATCTTTAATAAATTCGCGCTTGATTTTCCTCTTTTTTTATCTTGATCTTAACGGATCTTGGTTTCAGCCATGGAAAAAACAACATCTGTCAAATTTTTCTTCTGAGAGGATATCATGACTTTAGAAAAAAAAAAAAAAAAACAAAATAAAACGAAAATTTACAAGAGAAAAGAACACAAAAGATATTAGAAGAAATATATATCATTCTTAATAAAACTAATAATGTCTCATGAAAAATCTACAACTGAAAATGGTGAAATAAATCAGCCTTTGTTGCAAAGTATAGCTTCATATGATAATTTAACATTATTAGAGGATGTTTTACCTTCTTTTGAAATGCATAATTATATGTTTAATAGAACTATTTATGATACAGAAAACCTGAGTTCTTTAGAATGTCCACCAAATTATGATGATATGACAAATTCAAATAATAATGGTGGTACTAACCCGGTGGATACAAATAATTTTGTTGATCCAACAGAAAATCCAAATGCATTGTTATTAAATAATATCGAAAAATTTCAAAAAATTGATTTACCTCTAAAAGTTCAAGTTGTTTTAACTAAAAGCATACCAAAAATTGGTTTAAAATCTGAAAGGGAAAATCCGTTAAGACAATATAGACCAGGGGAAGTACTATGTGGTTATGTAACTATTGAAAATAAATCTAATGATCCAATACCTTTTGAAATGTTTTTGGTTTCTTTGGAGGGTGAAACTACAGTACCACATCCTTCAAAACCGGATGAATTAATTAGAAGAAAATTTTTAAAAACCTATGATTTAAGTGCATGTTTCCATTATGGATGTATTGATCTAGAATCACAAGGTGTTACACTGACTCAACTGGATGATCCTTATGACAATACACTCCTTGGATTTACTAATGATCGCATTATCCAACCCCAAACTAAACATAAAAAAATCTTTGCATTTAAATTACCCCATTATTTATTAGATACATCTTGTTTTGAACAATTACCAAGCCATTTAAAATTACCACCTTCTCTGGGCGTTGATAATAACGCATTTGCTGGTCAGGCTAAATATATTAAAGTTGACTCTTTTCGTGGTTATGGAAGATTAGATGCTTATGGTTCTCCAATTAAAACAAACGATTTTGCTACTGATGGTCAATCAATTTCTTATTTTATTAACGTTCAATTTATTGGTCGTAAATTGGATTTTTATAAAAAATTCTATACACATGAAACAAATCACGAATATGATTTTATTTTTTTGAAAAATGTTGAGTATTATTTTAGAATTGATGCATCATCAACCGATGATGATAAATTAAATGAAACGTTATACCATGAACTTCCTACAGATCAACAATTGAAAATTATTGAAAAATTAGTTCAAGATAAATTACAAGAAGCATTAGAACGTAAAGATTTAAATCAAATCGGTATTGATGATTTAAGACATCAGGACGAAATAATTTTTTCAAATGTGGCGAATTCCAAAAAGGCTAGACAATTGCCACATGACTACTTAGTGCCAATGCTATCCGATAGTAAGATTTCAGCAGTTGATATGGCTAGCTTTAGCCAAAAAAAATGTGTTAAAGTTACAAAAGATTTTTTTAGTAAAGTTGATGGTGAACTTAAAGTTGAACTTGGTATTGATAGAAATTTTCACATAAATTCCATTAAACCTAAAAAAATGTTATCATCTGCTAGTGAAACGTTTAGTACTGTTGAACAGCCACCATCGCCAAATTCACTGGTTCAATCATCGTTTTACTCATCACCTTTATCACCATCGTTATCTTCAACATCAATTACGTCTCATCGTTCACATCGTTCACCAAGTCCTCCAACTCAAATTCAGTCAATCGACTCAAACCTTAGATTCAATCAGAAAGAAGGATCTATTTATGTCAATCTTACCTTTAAAGACTCAAACTCTAGTAAGAGCTCAAAACCAAATTTACCGTCTACGATTATGATATCACCAACTTTAAAAATTTACAATATACAAAGTCCTTATCCATTACCAATTACATTTGATAATGAATTCATCTTTAATGGTGGATTGGATAAGGAAAATCTACAGATACTGAAAAGTAAATATTCTTTTTACTATCAACAGTTGGTAGATGTATTGAGAGATTTGGATAAAGGGTTAGCAAGAAGTTTGTACAATAAAATCAACGGTATTTCTAAGATACACGTGACAGAGCAATCAGTTAAAAAATTTTTTGAATCTCAAACGATTAATTTACACAACCAATGGAAGTTTAACGAACATGCCAATGTTTTTGAGTGTGAATTTCAGATACCGCTGATACTTGATCCTAAAAATCCGGAGAAGATTTCTTCATATTCTATCATTCCAAGCTTCCAACAGTGTCATATAGGTAGATTTTATGCAGTTGACTTTGATATTTCTGTGAAGAAGGCTAAAACCAAGATTAATATGAAGTTCCCCGTTACAGTAGTATAGTAGAATATTTAATGATATAAATGTATTCCCACAAAATAAACGCGCAAGCACTGTAAATTACTCTTTTCGGTAATTCCCATTACTGTTAGTCATATTTGGAATCGAGAATTTAAGGAGAAAATGTCTTCGGATGTGACACAAGGTACATCATGTAACTTGTCCTCTATTTCTTATTTTAACTTTTATTTCACGTCTTGTTTTATGTTTTCTTTTTTATCAATATACTTTATATATTAAAGAGTATCTATCTATTTATATAAATTTTGTGGAACAGGTGTCTATCCTGTATTTTTTCTGGAAGACTATTTTTTTCTCAACGGTTTACAGCAAGGGGCATAGTTTGATAGCGAAATTTAACATTTATTCATCAATACCCATATAGTGTTTCAACAAAGTCCAGAGTTGGGCTTTATTTTTATTTTATTTTACTACATATTAGAAGAATATACAACTACTTTTAGTTTTATCAAGTAGTCCTATATTATACCGCATCTTAAACTGACAATTTCATTTTTACTATATCATATATGGATTCGGAACACCCAGATTTTACCGAATTGGATAATAGTTTTGATACAACTTCAATATTACCAGAAAATGTTATTGAAGATGTTGAAAGTCGCCGGTCGATACTTGAAGATATATTACCTTCGTTCCAAATGCATAACCATATTTTCAACAGAACCTTATATGACGAAAACGACGAAGACTCCAGTGCCGATTACCCACCAGATTATACTTCTGAGATAAATACAATCAGATCAATAAGACCCGTTGATCCTAATCGATTTATTGATCCTTTAGAGAATCCTAATTTAATATTATTAAACAATATCAATAAGATTCCAATCGTTGAGGTACCAATCGGAATTAAGATTACACTCACGAAGAGACAACCAATGATTGGAAAAGCTTATGAAAGAGAGAGTCCCCTAACACAATACAAACCAGGTGATTTGGTCACTGGATATGTCAAGATTAATTGCACCAATAAACAACCAATTCCCTTTGAGATGATGCTGGTTTCTCTTGAGGGGGAAATAAAAACTCCAGCAGGAGGGTTAAAGTCTACAGACAGGAAAATTATAAGTCGAACATTTTTACGAATGTATGATTTGAATGCATGTTACAATCATAGTCCTGTCAATTTTAATTCTTATGGTTCTAGGAGTTGTATGGAAACAGATAATAGCGATAACACAAAGATCGGCTTTGATGGAACCAGGAGAGTAATTCCGGGAATCGTTCACAAAAAATTTTTCACTTTTAAATTACCCTATGCTTTGTTAGATACAACATGCCCGGATCAAATGCACAATCATCTTAAATTGTTGCCTTCTTTTGGATTTGATGAACAGAGTTTGGAGCTTCTGGATGAGGATTTAGAAGTCGATCCAATTTTAGGATACAAACGTTTTGACGCTTTTTATGGTAGTCCAATCAAAGTTAATGATATGGCATTGAAGGGCCAATCTATCTCTTATTATGTGCGAGTTCAAATGATAGGCCGTTCTGCAGCGGTTAAGAATTTAAGCCGTAATTTGCCAAGGGATATTGAAACTCCATTTGTTATTTTAAGTGATGAACGTCATTATTTTAGAGTTGATGTAAGTGAAAATATAAACAATTTCAAGGTTGATAGTGATATTCTTGTTAATGAAGCCGGGGTGGTTAATTCAAACATTAGAACCTACGAGCAAATGACAAATTTTGAAAATTTTGTCGTTAAAACGATACAAGAGCTTAAAACAAAAAAACAGTTAAAAGAGGCTGGTGTTATTGATAGAAGAGAACAGGAGAATATAATCGCAGATTTAGATATTGACGAGTCGAAAAAAGAGAAACAATTAAGAAGCTCCACTAATTTTCACCCTGAGATTATTAGAGGTAATAATCAACGATTTTTACATTATGATTCCGTGAAATTGGGAAAAGACTTGTTCACTAGATCAGGAGGTGATGTTATCATTAAAGCTTCGATATCAAGAGACAGTTCTATTCATTCAATTAAATGCTTTGCACTCAAAGATAAGCCATCTTCAAAACTTAATTCAAAGCCTGAGAACAATTCTGCCATTACCGTTAATAACAGCTTAAATACACATCGGACTAATTATCAGGAGGAGGAAAGGAATAATAGTGTACCTTTAACCACAAAAACTTCAAGTAGTGACAATAGTTTGTCAACAATAAAATCATTACAAAGTTTGAGACAAATTAAGCAAGGCCATTGTTTTGTTGAGCTTGCGTTAACATTTATACCTGAAAATAAATCAATACTAAAACCTGAATTACCATCCAGTATTACTATTAGCCCTACATTGAAAGCTGTTAATATTTATTTGACCCTGCCAATTCCGGTATCAATTGATGGTGAATTTTTAATGGATGAACAACTACTACAATATACAATTCCAAATATCAGGCGTCAATTTGATATCTATCTTACAGAACTAAAAAGATTAGTGCAAGAAGTACCAGTTCCAAGAACATTTTATAATAGCGTTAATTCACTGAGTAAGTTATCCGCTAAGGAAGCATATGTACCAAATTTTGAATTTTTTAGTGAAACTATCAATTTAAACAATAAATGGGAGTACGATCCTAACGAAAAAGTATATAGAGCCATAATTAAATTTCCATTGGCTGTGAATTCGAAACAGATCAACAAGAGCACTTTATGTTTGGTGCCAAGTTTTGAGAGCTGCTTGGTGAATCAATTTTACATGGTGCATTTTCACGTTTCTATTAAAAAATCCAAGAAATATAGCGTGTTCAAATTTCCCTTAAAGGTAATTTAGTTAATTTTTATAGAATAATATAATAAAATTTATAAAATCAGAAAGTTTTATTGTTATATATATATTTCAGTATTAGTAATAGTGAAGAAATCCCAAAAGGTGTGATTTGCTATTGAAAACATTCTTCGGATCTCTAGACTCGGAAAATAAAAGAACGATTTAATCAAGTGTCATAGGGCTTCCCCACGTGGATCGCGCAAAAATCTTAGATCTCCCCCAATGGAGATCTAGGAACGATTTTGATATATTTTAACCGCTTTTCATTCGTAGTAAATAGTTGTAGATTGTACGAAACTTTCCTTCTGAGGGGGGTACATATTCATTATATAGAATATTTTTTAGCTATTTTTATCATTTGACAATGTCATTAAAAGGAAGCAGTAGTCCTTTTTTTTTTTTTTTTTGGAAAGGTGCAATGTTATTTATTGACATTTATTTTCAATAACGGCAATCATCCGGCACACAACCAACTTCTGTCACTCGTTTTATAGACAATGAGTACTACATTGATTAAAATTGTGTTTTTTGCTCTTCTTGCCAAGGCTATGGGTCTTGTTAGTGTTGAAATTGAGGGTGCTGTTTACGAGTCTTACGGTTTAGTCGGTTTTGGTAGAATTCCTGCTGATACAGTTGACAAATACCACGATACCATTTCACCAGGTTCTTCCGTTCAAATTGAAAAATCTTCAATTACTGTTGATTCTGAGGGTGTTTATCATTTTAACGCCTGGGGATTACCCGACAGAGGTATGAATGTCAATGGTACAGTTAACACATATTCCAGAATTCATAAATTTGATGTTGCTTTTACACCAAAAAATGAATCTTCCACTGATAATATTATCTGGACATATGAAGATACTATTTTATTGACGGATTTTAACGGTGCTTATCTTAGTGGTTTAGACTCCAATACTACCATCACTTATCAAGATCAACAAATTCCAGCTGTTATTTATCATGGTGATGGTTGGGGTAGATACTTGAATTCTTCTTCAACTACTACGCGTGTTTCATTAGATTCTGAATCTCTTACTCTCATTGATGGTAATATTGAAAATGGATTTTGGATTGGTGACGAATATGGCCCTGCATTATTTAAATTTGATTCTAATGGTAAAATGATTGATTATATTGAAGCACCAGGCGCCTTACTTCCACATGTTGATGGAGAATTATTTTTTTCATCTGATGACAGTCTTTGGTGGGATCAAAGTTATTCACCAACTCCAAATACTAATGGTAGAACAGGTAACCACGGTTATGAAGGTATGGACATTACACCAGATGGTAAATATTTATACACACTTTTGCAATCTGCCACAGTTCAGGACGGAGGTGACAAATCCAAAAGTAGAATGAATTCAAGATTACTCAAATATGATATCACTGTTTCACCACCTCAATTTGTTGCAGAATATGTCGTTGTGTTACCAACTTATGAATCAGATGGTAAGACTAAGACGGCATCACAATCTGAAATGAGAATTATTAACGAAAACTTGATAATGGCATTGCCAAGAGATTCAAAGTTAGGTCATGGTGGAGACGATGGAACCTTTTCAATCTTTAAACACGTTGATTTATGGTCTTTGACTAATGCCGAAAACATCATGGGTAAATATGATAGTGTTGGCGCACAAATTTCAACTGGTAAAGGTGTATTGGACTCCGCTATCACTCCGGCTACTTATTATGAATTCATTAATATTATTGATCCAATTGAATTAGCTAAATTTGGTATTCATAATGGTGGCGCTTCAGATGCCCATTTAATTAATGAAAAATGGGAGGGTATGGCCTTGATTCCAATTCAATGTACAGTTGATGAATATTTCTTGTTATTGACCAGTGATAATGATTACAAGACCACAAATGGTTTCTTAGATTATGGTACAATTAGTTATGACCAAGATATTGATGTTGATACACAATCTCTTATGTTCCACGTTAAATTACCAACCCTTCCTCACGGTGAAACATGCAATCCATCATCATCATTGTCATCAGCTGGCTTTACCTCCAATTCTACTCTGTCAAGTTCTAAAGCTTCATCTTCATATTCATCAAAAGCAGCAACTTCCCTTTTATCATCAACTGATATCACTACTGTTAATTCTTCAGCAGTTTCTAGTGCATCTTCAGCTTCATCCAAGGCAGGTGCACCACATACTGTCTCTACATCGCCATCGTCATTGTCATCATTGTCATCATCATCATCATCAATCGACTGTGCATCATATTACACAACTGTCAACTCATCATCAGTTCCTAGTGCATCTTCAGCTTCGTCTAAGGCAGATGCACCACATACTGTCTCTACATCGCCATCGTCGTTGTCATCATCATCATCATCATCATCATCAATCGACTGTGCATCATATTACACAACTGTCAACTCATCATCAGTTCCTAGTGCATCTTCAGCTTCGTCTAAGGCAGATGCACCACATACTGTCTCTACATCGCCATCGTCGTTGTCATCATCATCATCATCATCATCATCATCATCATCATCATCATCATCATCATCATCATCATCATCATCATCATCATCATCATCATCATCATCATCATCATCATCATCATCATCATCATCATCAATCGACTGTGCATCATATTACACATCTGTCAACCCATCTGCAGCTTCTAATATTTCTTCCAGTTTATCCGGTTCCACATTATACACCACTTTCACTACCGTTACAGATGGTACTACAGTTACAATTACTGAACCATGTAATGCTATCACCGCCTCATCTATTTCATCAAAGAAAGATGATTCAAATATGGGTTTCATGTCATACACCACTTACACTACTGTTGCAGATGGTACTACTATTACAGTTACTGTACCATGTACAACTGCCACAAATATTACACCATCCACATTATCAAAAGCTACAAGTTCCAAAGCTACGAAAATTGTTTCGTCTTCTAATAAAACTACTATTTCCAATTCTACCAAAAATTCCACAGCTTCTGAATCTACAACTGTTTCTGCTTACGAAGGTTCTGCTCAACAATTAATTGCTGGTAACGTTATTATCCCAATGGCAGCAGCTGCGTTAGCTGCAATTATTTAGATATAATAGCTATTTAATTTTTATTTTTATTTTAAGCTTATTTATTTAGTTGTTAATTCTTTATTTTTATTTAAATTATTTGTAAATTTATAATTATATTTATCATCTGCAAATTTTAAATTCAATTACTTATTTTGTCTTGATAGTAATGTATGTTTTACCCCCATAAGAAAAAGATAGAACCCTTCACCAAACCCTCTTACAAATCACGTGCATAGAGATAATTTGAGGGTTTACCGCGAAAGAAAAATGAAAAATAAGAAAAAAAAAAAAAAGGAAATCTTTCTTGGGCGAATTGAGAATAGAAAGAGAGAGAGAGAGAGAGAGAGAGAGAGAGAGAGAGAATGAGAACCATGAACGTCAGTTGAATGTCTCCTTCAGTCTAGTGTTTGAAAGATTACGTGAAAATTTTATAATTTTATTACATTATTTCCATTTTTTTTTATTCTTTTCTGAAAGGTAAGGAAATAGTCTGCAGTCAGATTTGCTTAAAGAGTGATTATTCCAAATATAAAAATGTCTACTGAAACCGCATTAGCTTACGCAGCAGTTATTTTAGCTGATTCCGAATTAGAAGTCAACACTGAAAACTTATTAAAATTAACTTCAGGTGCAAACATTGAAATTGACAGCA
>JAJMES010000030.1:0-13326 GCA_030574275.1 Pichia sporocuriosa
AATCTCCTGCTTTTGACTAGAACGATGATAAAATTTATTAATTTATAACATTAAAATTGAATGAATTATAAAAGTTTTAAAAAAAGGAATTTTTAAAATTGGTAGTGAAATTCAACTTGCATAAAATTTATGCATAATAAAAAAAGTGCTCGCCATAGTAAAAATTCCTATTGTCCTCGTGCGTTTCAAGATTTTTTAAGTTTTGTTAGCGAAATTGCCGCTTTACTATGGAAGATGCGTCCCCAGGTGTATACTAGCTATACTAACAAAGCATAAAATCTAACCAACATGATAAGAGGCGAAGGTTGAAGATTACCCCTTTCGCTTATGTGCACATGAATATAAACTACCTTACATGTTGAGGAAGAATATACATATATCAATAATTTATTAAAACGTTCCTGAGGTATCTATAAATACACTTAATCAAAGAAAAGACTTTAATACTATTAGTATTATTACCGTTGCAAACGAGGAGAACTTAATCTACTCTCTCATTATTATTAAAAATTATTATACCAGGATCGACATTGCATATACTAAAGATAAGTCTCTAGAAATGAGCCCGTTAAAAATTTTATTATTTTAAAGAAAAAAAAAAATCACACACCGATTGAGTGAACTATACTTTCGAACAAAATCTTTCTATTTCTTATGTTTTCTAAACTAGATTATTACTATTAAGATTATTATTTTTATTAAAGATAATTAAATTATTAATATTATTTTCATTAAATTTTATTTTTACCAAAGATTAGTATTATTAATATTAATATTGTTGAATATTATTATTTTATTGAAGATAATTATTATTAATATTAGTTTTTATTAAATATTATTATATTATTAAAGATTATTCTATTATTGAGATTATTAGATATTAAAGATTATTATTATGATCAAAAATTATTATTATGATCAAAGATAATTATTCCTAATATTATTTTTATTAAAGATTATTATGATTAAGGACTATTACTATTCATACAGAACTATTATAATATTAAAAAAACAATTTATCAAAACAAATTATTGGAGCTATTATAAACGACTATTATAAATTATTAAACATATTTTATTGAATTACTATTACTATTACTATTACTATTACTATTACTATTACTATTACTATTACTATTACTATTACTATTACTATTACTATTACTATTACTATTACTATTACTATTACTATTACTATTACTATTACTATTACTATTACTATTACTATTACTACTACTACTACTATTTAAAAAAAAAAAAATTAGATTTACCAACAATTAATTTTACTAATTATTGATTTTACTAACTATTATTTTACTACTACTTATTTTATTTATTTTATTTTTATTTTATTTTAAGAATTATACTCTCACTCATTTATTATCTTCTTTACAATTTTATTTACGAGAATTAATTTAAATATGAAACATCGGATTCATTTTACTCGAAAACGGCGGTAATGTAAGGGAAAATATGAGGTACGAATTAGATAGAGAAATGATGACATAATCATATAAGATAATCATTAAGAAAATGAGAATTAAAGGAAAAGTCAAGCAAAGTCGATAGACGCGCAAATGAAATAATAGAAGTCACTAGACATAAGAAGAAGTCAGTAGAAGTCAAGGCACGTCGATAGACGCAAGACTAATAAAGAGAAGTCAATTATATAAATGGACACAAGAACAATTAATAATACAACTATGAAAATAGTTGGGGCGCATATAAGACGAGTGTTTTTCTCAAGTTGTTGTCATATAATATTGTATAAGGTGGCGACACTAATAAGGGAATTAGTAAGTGAAACAATCCAAGTTTAACTAATTCTTATATATGGCCCATTAGCGTCCAAAAAGGATAGTCGATTACTTGTAGAAAAGAAGACCTTGAGTACACTTGACAACAATTATGAACGTTACTACTTGATCCAACATTACATAAGAACATACAGGAAAATAATGTTTACAGAACATGTAAGAGAATAAATGCAGCATGAAATAGAATACTAGATGATTACATAATCGGATGACATAAGCGTATTACATAAGCTAAATTGATAAAGAAGTCAGATGAAGTCAGAACAAGTCAGACGAAGTCAAATATATAGTCGACACAAGAACATCTAATTAATACAACTAGCAAATAGTTGGGGCATGTATAAGACGAGGATTTCCCCCTCAGGTTCTTGTTGTATAGTTTGTATAAAGTGGCAACACTAAAAAGGGAATTAGAAAAACAATCCAAGTTTAACTAATTCTTATATATTGCCCATTAGCGTCCTAACGGATAGTCGATTAAGTGTAGTATACAATACAGTGATAATTACGTGAGATTATAAGCGTTATTATTAGATCCAAAATTACCTAATATCATAGAGGGATAAAACGCTTACAGAACAACAAAAAGCGCAAGTGGTTTAGTGGTAAAATTCAACGTTGCCATCGTTGAGCCCCTGGTTCGATTCCGGGCTTGCGCAATTTTTTTTTAAAAAAAGAAATTTTAAGTTGCTCGTTTTTATGTCGGCACAAAATTTTGTTTTTTTTGATTTTTTTTTCTTTTTGATCCGACCGTTTTCCGACAAAACCCTCTCGCGATAGCCGATGGTGTTTATTCAATTTGCAGCTGTGAGCAACATGCTCCTCTTGTTAGAATTTTAAATGAAGGCTTCAAGCACCTATGATTATATGCAATCGATATGAAATATAGTATAAATCTAGTAATTTCTAGCAAAATATAAATCATCGATGATGAAGGAATCTATTTCTACATGTTATCCGGATTATCAACCCAATGGCCGTTCCCACACACCGTTATCGGTTCCATTAGCAAAACGTGTTGAAACACTTGCAGTATTTACCCATTCTAGTTCAATTATTCTCTTCCCATGTTTGTATTTTTATTTGTGGACCAAAGAATGGTTTTGGCCAATTTTAATTTTATACACGATATATTCATATGTGTATGATAATACCACTTCAACAGGTGAATCAATATATAGAATATCAAGCTGGCTCAGAAATCAATTTATTTTCAGGGGATTTGTTAACTATTTTCCAATTTTTATACATAGGAGTGTTTCTTTACCTCCTACTACGGTGACCGAAATTGCAAAATCCAAATGTTTCCCAAAATGGACTAGGGCTTTGCCTAAAAAACTCCGTTTAATCCTTAGCTCTTTATGTCTGATCTCTAGGAAAGAAAGAATTCTTAAAGAAGAAAAAAAAATTGGACCTAAATATATGTTTGCTTGTCATCCACATGGTGTTATTTCATTTGGTGTTACTGGTGCAATGTGCTGGGGTGGTGTAGATGAAACTTGGGATACTGTGGTTGATGATGAAAATATTGTTATACCAAAACCCAATACACCAAAATCATTATCAGGATTATCATCGCATACCTTAAGATCTTCTAAGGCATTCAAATCTTTATTTCCTGGAATTATGCCACATTTATTAACTTTGTCAACACAATTTATGTTACCATTTTACAGGGATTATATTATGGCGTTGGGTGTTGGATTAGTCACAAAAAGAGGAATCACATCAATTCTTAAACGAAATCATAGTGTTGCGATTGTTGTGGGGGGAGCCCACGAATCATTGCTAGCTAAGCCTGGTATGAACAGAATTGTTTTGAATAGACGTAAAGGTTTTATTAAAATGGCACTGGAAAGCTGTAATAGAAGTGAAACTGAACTTAAGTTTTCACAAGAGGAATTGAATGAAATGATCAAAAAGGGCGAATGGGATGAGTCTTTGAGTGATGTTGCAGTTGTTCCTGTTTATGTTTTTGGTGAAAATAATATTCACAATGTTTACAATACGGCCGAAGATGATTTTGACAATCAGAGCGATAATAATATTAATAATAAATCGAAGTTTCTAAAGACATTTTTGAAGTTACAATTGCTATTGAAAAGATATACTGGATTTACTTTACCACTTGTAAATAGTCGTTCAATTTTTAATTACGATTTTGGTTTACTTCCATATAGAAGAAGAATTGATATTTTAGTTGGTGAACCAATATATGTGTGTAGAAAATTTGGATGCGCTGTTGGCGATAAAGTCACTGACGAAGAGGTTGATTTTTTTCATGAACTTTATAAAACCAAACTGGTTGAGTTGTGGAAGAAAAACAAGGCCTTCGCCACTGAATGGGACGAAGATTTGAAAATTGTAGAATAAAATGGTCCAGCGTTTCATTAATATTTTTTTATAATTAATTGTGTACAACATTTAAATTTATTCAACAATACTTAGTTCTTTATCACAAGGATTTATAAATCGCGGTTTACCCCAGGCCCAAACATCTTTTAATCCTTCGACGTACTTATCATGCCAATAATCAATTTCGTATTGAGTTATCGCATCTCCAGGTTTTAAATTATTTAATCTGGTAATAGTTATAGGCTTACCAAAAACCACATTTATGGGTCTTCTGTACGGCAATATCCCAAAATCATAGTTGAATATTCCCCTTGATATAATTATAGGTAAAGTCCAACCAAAATTATTCTTCAGAAACAACTGGAACGTATAAACCATTTTTTTGATTTTTTTAGTAATGCTTTTAATTTGAATAGTATCACTTTGAAATTCAAAATCTTCAAAATCATCCTTTCCATTAATTTTACCTTGTTTATTTGATTTTGGTTCTGCATATTCATCTGTAAAAAACACATTATAAACATCATTCTCTCCAAATCCATATACCGGAACCAGGCACAAACCATTTTTATCTAGTGTTTCCAAAGCTAATTTTATAAAACCTTTCCTTTTATTTAAAACAATTGAATTTAGTCCAGGTTTTGCAAGTAATGACTCTCTTGCACCACCTACAACAATTACAACACTACCTCCATTTCCTAGTATTAATTTCAAGTTTTTCTTCACAACGGTAGTTACACCTAATGCCATCAAATAATCCCGATAGAAGGGAACCTGAAATTGATTTACTAATGTTGTGACAAAACATTTGATTCCAGGGAACATTTGATTCCAACCTGTACCATTATTTGTAAAACCACTCGATACACCAGTCGCAATAATTCCATGTGGATGATAGCCAAATATATAATTCGGTCCAATTCTTCGTTCTTTCACTGAATGATTAGTATTGGAATATTGAATGTTTTCAAATGTTGGTTTCAAATCTGCCATTTTGTGAAATTTTATTGGAAAATATTCCACTAAATTTTTCCAACAACTCAAGTTCCTTAGCGTTTCAGATCTTCTATACCATACACCACCATTAACAGGACTACGATCCAACAAATAATAAAATATAGTATAGTAAATCATTATTGGCCACATATATGGAGTACACCAAAGGAGAAAATACAATGAGCAAAATAATAAAAGTGAAGTGCTGTGAAATAAAATGAAAGCCGTCTGCAACCTTTTATTTAATGGCAAATTTAACGGGGAATATTTCGAATTCTGTTTATCTCCAGTTGTTTTATCATCATTGAATATTGAACTGCTAGATTTAGAATCGTGCTGATTTTTTGACTCAATACCTGTCTTCTCAGTATTGTTAGTGCCGGGTGTTTCAAATGGAGTTTTCAACAAAGGCTGCATTTGGACTATGTTGAAAAAGTAAATATATAATTGAAATATTAAAAACTTGAAAGAACTATTGTATAATTGAAGTTGTTATTGAGAATATATAACTAGGCAGAAAGGATAAATGGTTGCATGCCTCAAAAAATACGCATTGAATACAGTAATTTTATTTAGTGTAAAGTCCGAAAATTTGATATAAATATGCTCACTGTTATAGTACTAAATTAATATGTAATGAATTATTAAAACAATAAAATATATCAAATTAATGTATAGTTAAATATAAATTCAATTAGATATATAAAAAATTAAGAAAAAAATGAAGAATATTGAGCTTATTTTGATGTTTGAAGGCGTTTCTCAATCGCTGAGCATTTAGATGAGCTTTAGATTTAAAATTAGGCATAAATAATTTTTGATCACGTATATTACCCACTTTTTCAAAAAAAAAAAAGAATTTAAATGTAAATTAATGATTAAGGAGGCTATTAGGAAGAAACAAAAAATATTTGTGATATTAAGCAAAATTTAGATATAAAAATTTATCTTTATAATAGAGGATAGAGAAAAAACTTAAAAATATAACACAATACAATACAATATAAAATTAATTATCGATAAAGGATTGATTAAAATGTAAATGAATTAAACAAATTAAATATTCATAACCATGAATTTCCCCAAAAATAATGATGAACCAAAATAATAGTGGAACATAGTACGTAGTAAAAAGGTAAAGAGAGAAAAGTGAAAAAAAGTAAAAATGAAGAAAAAAAAAAGTCAAATTAGTAGGAATGGAATAAATAAATCAGGAGAAAAACAAATGATAAAATAGCACAACAGTAAAAGTAAACAAAATAAAAATAAAAACAAAATAACACAAAACAAATCAAAACAAAACAAAATAAAAAAATAAAACATACATGACATTAACGTTAAATTTTATCATTATCCCCTTTTCTCCCTTTTATTCATTAAGTAATTACAAGAAATATTCATTATTATTTTTTTGATTTTTCGTAGGATTCATTTTGAGAGTATCATCTGGAACAGCACTAAATATTTGAAAATTGACATTTAAGTCATCATCGACTTTCATAACACTTGCAACATTACCACATCTATAACAATAGTTTGGAGCTGACCAAACAGTGACAACATCCTTATCAGGAAAATGATACCTGAAACCTTCCATTACTAATTGATGTGCTCTTGCAATTAAAGTCAAATTATTTATATGATTAAATTCTCTAGCAACTTTAGCACCAAATAACCACCCAGCACCTCTTGGAGATATTGCCCAAGTATCGACATTATCAGGATCTGACCAAACCAAATCACAAAATCCACCCTCATGTGGAACTTCCTGAGCTCTTGATAAAACTCTTATTTGATCTAACATTCTAATTTCAGGTGATAAACCACCATGTATACATAATATTTTACCGTCAATAATTGCAGATAAAGTCAAAAAATCAAAAACTTGACAACAATATTTCCATACCATTGTTGAACCATATTTATTTAAACATTCTTCATAAAATCCATAAACTTGAGTAATTTGTCTCGATTCATGATTACCTCTAACCAATGTTATATGTTGAGGAAATTTAACTTTTAAAATCATTAGCATTGTAAAAGTTTCTAAAGAAAAATAACCTCTATCAACGTAATCACCTAAGAATATATAGTTTGTACTTAAGGTCGATCCTGATGGGAAACCACCAGCAATTTTAAACAATTCCAACAGATCGTGAAATTGACCATGAATATCACCACAAACTGTAACAGGTGATTTAACAGGTTGTATGTTTGATTCTTCCATTAGTAAGTCTTTGACTTTTTCACATAAATGCTTCATATCATTTTCTGGTAAAGCTTTACAATTTTTAATATCTTCAAACCATTGTTCGGGTCCTCTTTCTGGCATTTTTTTATAATACTTTATTTAAACTTTACTTAACTTAATGAAAAAATAAAAGAAATATATTTATGAATTGAATTAAATTCATAAATTCGTTCATACAATATCAACAGAAACAATACAGAAATAATTCAAAAAAATGGTCGCTTGCTGACGTAACGAGTACAATCACAAGGTACACATGTACATGATATTTATACCTACAAATAAGATGATTAGCTAAGCCATGTTTCAACTTGACTTCTGGCAACACCTGTAGTTAAACGTAGACCTTGCCTTCCATAAGGGAAATATGATACAGTATAATATACAGAACAAATCACTTGTATTATACACATAATAATAACGAGAATATTATTCTTCCATATTAATGAAAATAAAAGTGTCGCTATAATTGATCCTGTAAATGATAAAGTAAATGGTAATCTTTCAACAGAAATAGCATGTTTAAAAAACTTGGATGGACCATTTAATATAACAAATGATATCAAAAATAATATTGAACCAATTGTCCATATCAATGTGAATTTTTTTGGTCTTAATGATAAAAGTGGGAAAAATATAAAACAAATGCTATAACATGTGTAACAACCTAGTAAACAAACAATAAACAATGATATTCTTTCAAAATAAGAAAGTTTTAAAATAGAATCATTATTTTCACTACTTGAATTAACATCTTCTTCATAATCATTCCCCAATGTTAAGGAGTTAGTTGAAAGTTTTGAGTAAATGTTTTTAAATGGTTTAACAAATTTGACACCAAACCCTCCATTATCTTCGGTATCATTATTGGGAGTGATGTTTGATGTAGTAGATAATTGAATTGAATATTCTTCTCCCCTTCCAAACCAGCCACCAAACAATCCTGACATTATTAGTTCCTAATAAATAACAAAATTATTAATATTTATATTATATCGTATATTTTAGGATATCTAATTTCAGAATTGATATGATACAATAACAGCGACAATGTTAGATCTCTAACATTGATCTCCTTCTTTCATCTTATCACTGCATTTTTCCTATCGATAATTCGATCTGAGCCTTTTTTTTTGCTTATCTATCACTTCATTTTATGCTACTTGTTTTTACACAAATGATAAATCTTCTTATAATTAATAGTATTCTATTTCTTTTTTTTTTTTTTTAAGTTTTGCATTTTTTAGAATATATTTACTGAAGATCCTAGCTTTTTTTTATCGTATTAAAATAAAGGGTATTCTATAAAAGTTCTATACGTAAATTAATTAAACTCTATTTCTTTTTGCTGGACGTAGTTGGTCCGATGCGTTTATCTTATTTAATTCTAGAATCAGCTCTGAATCATCAATATCATCAGAGAATATATCAGATGATAAATCATACAATTTTCTTTTAACAGCATCAGATTTATTGCTGTTATTACAAACATTGTCAATACCTTTACCGACTACATTCTTTTCTATTTCATCAAACGATATATCGGAGAATTCATCATCAGAGAAATCATCCAATATTTTGTTACTAATATTACCACCAATATCAGCATTATTTTTATTTTTATTATTATTATTATTATTATTATTATTATTATTATTATTATTATTATTATTATTATTATTACCAACAAGTTTCTTTTGGCTTGAATGTAATTTCTCATCATTACCGACGTTGTTGGTATTTTCACTATAATCACCACTAGTAAAAGATCGACCGTTATCTTTATTACTCAATCCAATCATTTTCAAGAAATCTTCACTTGCGGATAAATCATTTTGCTTACCATTTTTATCAGCTAAAAAGTCCAAATCATCTATTCCATCTTCATCACTGTCCAATACAAGGATATCCATATTTTTCTTTTTTTTGGATTCTGGCAATAAAAAAGAATCCGTAACATCATTACCATTTTGATCAACTGTTTTTCGTACGACTAGTTTACTAGCAGGTTTAAAACCAAGCTCAACATTTTCCGGTGTAAAAAACCGCTTTTCTAGCTTCATTTGCTTTGGATCATCAATTTTATTCCTTTTCTTTGAATCAGTAATCTTGGTCTTAAGACTCTTCTTCATTCCAATCGTTTGTGTTGCTAATTTGAGGAATTCATCACTATCAACAACATCTGAATTTTTCAATAAATCTTCATTTTCCCTTGGAATTTCAATATATTTACGTTCAAGTACTGGTTGAATATTTTGTGGAACAATTCTGTTATCAGGTAATTTTGGGAATTCCAAGCAATTTGTTCCATTCTTAATTTGATCTTGAATCCATTCATATTTATGCATTGAGCTTTCAAATTTTTGTCTTTCATTTGAACTAAATAAAAGTAATACTTTACCTTCTCTTTTACGACCCGTTCTACCCATACGTTGGATATTTTTAATAGGAGATTGAGTTGAATCAAAACAAATAATTAAATCAACCTCCCCAATATCCAAACCCTCCTCTCCAATTGATGTTGCAACTAAAATATTATATTCACCAGATTTAAACTTATTAATTAACTCTTTTTGTGTTTTTTGATTCATACCTTTCAATTGTGCATCTTCTGAACTACCAATCCTATCAGTTGAACGTGCATTATTTTTCTCCAATTTCTTCTTGTCTTTCCCATTTCCCTTACCTTTATGATTATCAATTTCGGTATTATCTTTCCCTTTCTTCTTTCGCTTAGGTTTGATCTTGTCAAGATAAGCTTGCTCGTCAAATTTATCCTTTTCTTTTGATTGTCCAATAAAAATGTGAGGCCTCAATAAATCCTTATCCAAAGTTTTATTGGTATTTTCTAAAACTCTTACAATCTCAAGGGCTGATTCTCTATATTCTGTGAATATAATGCACGAAGAAGAATTAGATGATAATGAGCCGAGTCCATTTAATTTAGAATTGAAAAAAAAAAGTAATTCATCAACCATATATTTCAATTTAGAATGTGAAAAAATTCCTTCAATATAAGTCTTATCATTTATTGATTTTGTTTTATCCTTTGAAATAAGATCTTCAACATATTTTTTCAAACTAGTTATATTTTCATGAAAATAAAACTGAGCGGCAATTTTATTCGTTGATTTTTTATTATTAAATTTAGTTGTAAATTCTGTGTATTTTTCTAAGAAATAGTTATAAAATGTTTTAACACCATAAATGTTCAAACGACGAAAAAATTGTCCGACAGTTCCTAACAATTGAAGAATAAAATAATAATTCCATTTTAAACCTTCAGGAAGAGATGGATTTTTTATGACTTTTTGACTTTTTTCCATTGCAACGAAATGATTTATCTTTGATGGATCAGTTATTTCATAAATACCAAATTCATTGGCTTTCTCTAATACTGGTCTAATTGCATCACTTATCATATCAATTATTATTAAAATTTCATTAGTTTGTTCACAATCTAATTTATCAACAGTTTTAGTTTTAATATATTTTGAAATATCAGTATCTTTTTCAGTTCTAACTTCAATTGTTGATATATTTAAATTTTCGACAACATTTTGAATAGATTCTAAATCTGAACCAGGAGTAGCAGTTAATGCCAATACTCTAAAATTTTGATTAAATCTATTTAAAAATTTAACTACATTGGTATAAGCATAATTACCACGAGCTCTATGAGCTTCATCAATAATTAAACAAACAACTAAATTAGGATCTAATATTCCAGATTTTAAATCATTTTCTACCACTTGTGGAGTAGTAAATAAAATTCTTTTATTATCCCAAATATCTTTTCTATTTCGTTTTGTTCTATCAAGTAAAATATCTGTTGAGTTCATTGAAATACCAGTTATTTGAATAAATGCCTTAATTTGTTGTGCAACTAATGGTTTTGTAGGAGCCATAAAAATAATTTTTAATTCTTTTGTCCATCTGAAAAAATTTAACATTACAGTTGAAGCTATAAATGTTTTACCAAGACCAGTTGGGATTGCACATAATAAGTTTTTAAATAAAGATTTTTGAACAATATCTAATTGATAGTCTCTTGTTTGCAAATTTGTTGGATATATTATAGTTTCAAGATTATCAAAATTTAGATATTTTTGAAAATTTTTATTTGCTATCATATTATTATTATTATCATTATTATTATTTGTCAATTCTTGATAAACAACTGAAACATGATTTTGACGCGTTGTATTATCGAGGACATTATTTAAAGCAATTTCATCAATCAAATCATCATCAAAAGAATCATCAGAATCAATAATGATTGAATTCATAACCAATAAATTTAAAATTAAAATTCTAATAACTAATAATAGAATATGTATAAGAATAAGAATATGAATAAGATTATATTGATTATAAAACATCAATTTATAAATTATAAAATTAGAAAATGCTAAATAAAAAAAAAAATAAAAAAAAATAGAAAACAAAAACAAACACGCCGACGATCGACGCAGAAAAACAATTTTTTTTTTTTTTTTTATATTATCATCTTCTCCTTCCCTCCGGGGGGAGAGAGAGAGGAAAGGGAAAAAAAAGTGACATACGGAATTTATAACAACAATACACAACAGGCGATGATGACCTTATAATTTATTTTTTTCTATGTTTAAATATGTCATTTTTATTTATTTATTTATTTATTTATTTATCTATCTATTTATTTATTTATTTTTAATTTTACTTATAAATATCTATTAGATAAAATAAACAAAAAATGTCATTGCATTCAGTAATATCAACTGGGCGTGGTGGAGCTGGTAATATGATACCATCAAATAATGCTGCAAATGAAATTATAATGAGTCAAGAAGAATGGGATAAATATAGTGGTAATAAGAATAATAAGAATAATCAGAATAATAAGAATAAAAATTATTTAAAAAATGAAGGAGAAAAAGGGTATAATCATGATAATCAAGGTAAAATAATAGCATCATCAGGTAGAGGTGGAGTTGGTAATATTGTTAAATATGATGAATTACCATCAGCTAAGATAAATTCAGAACCATCAGAGATTGAAATAAGTCCTATATTTTCAACTGGTAGAGGTGGAGCAGGTAATATATATACTAATAAAACTAAAACTAAGACTAAGATAAATATGGAGAATCAAATTACTGAACAGTTATCACCAATTCATTCTAATAAATCAAATAAAAGTTTTAATACAAATATAGTTAAATCAGATGAGAAATTTAATTATGATAATGACGGGTATAAATTTATGAAAAAAGTTAAAAATTTTTTTAAATAATAATGAGTAAAGGGTTAAAGGGAAAATATAAAGGTTTGAATAATATAAAGTTATTATTTTTTTTATTAAATGAATAAATAAATGAATAAATAAATGAATAAATAAATGAATAAATAAATGAATAATTAATTAAGCGTAAGTATATATGTGAATGTCATATCTATATATATCTATATATATATATATATAGATATCAGTTCTTTTTTTTTTTTTTTGTATAAATTAATGACCATGATCCCATGGATGTTCAATACCTACCCAATGTTTCCAATCATGTTTAGCTCTGTAAAACATCCAAAACCACATTGTTGCACCGAGAAATGTTGCAGAATATCTATAGAAAGGACCTGCCTTTGGAACTGGAGCACCTCCATGACGTGTATAAGATGATGCGTGACTTGACATTGTAATAAATATATGAATATATGAATATATGAATATATCAATAGATAATAGTTAATAGATAATAATTAATAAATATTAAAGCAATATATATATTAAAAAAACTATATAAAAGTTTTAAAACCAATAGAAAGAAAAAAAAAAAGCGCTTTTAATTTTGTTGTTGTTGATGAAATCTCGCTCATCTTTTTCTTTCTCTTTCTCTCTTTCTCTCTTTCTCCCCCCCCCCC
>JAJMES010000031.1:0-11397 GCA_030574275.1 Pichia sporocuriosa
TAAATTGAAGGGAAGGCTCATCAGTTTTTTCTTTTTCTGTTGCACGTTAAGTTATTCCATAATGTAAGTTCAAAATTACTAGACCATAAGTAGTATATTATTTTCAAACTACTGATATATATCATGGACCCGACTACGTTAATATACATACGCCAACAGAACCTTTTATAGACTTTCAACAATCACGTAAATTAGAAGAGTAAATAGAAACGTTATTATTATTCTTTTAAGAAACCTTCCTCAATTAAAGATTTCTTAAAAAACATCCTAACTTTGTCGTTAAGGGAAATATCAAATACAGATTCACCATTAGAAGTATTCTGTTTCCAATCTGCACCATATTTGACTAGTTGAATTGCAACATCAGCATGGCCTTCAGCTAATGCATGATGAAGTGCACTTAGACCAAAAGAATCTATAGTATCAACCGGTGATTTACCAATTTCTATTAACATTTGTACCATTTTCTGTGATCCAATAGCAGCTGCTCTGTGTAATGGCAATTGGCCTTTTTTATCTTTAATCCTCGCACTTGCTTTCATTTCTTTCAATAAATATTCAACTACGGTATAATTATTCTTACTAACTGCATAATGAAGACATGTTTGACCTTGAATAGTTTGTAAATCGGGATCCGGTAATGGTTCATGGGTTGCAATAAGTTTTAAAATATTTAAATTACCCGTTGATGCAGTAATATGTAAAGGTGTCCAATCAGATTCATCTTTATAATCATCAATGTCCACTATAATTTTCTTTTCTAATGTATTCTTCGAGAATTGAGATGGATTCAACAATATTTCAACAATTTCATAATTTTGAAAAGTTGCTGCCCAATGCAATGGAGTTCTTGAGTCTGAATCTTTCGACAGTGCTAGTTTAGGATCGTTGGCAAGTAAACTTTTAACTATACCAATGTTTCCATCCATTACAGCTCTTTGAATATCTGATGCATCTATTGACATTTTTGTATGATTTATTACTACTTTGGAAATAGATACACCTTTTTTTCAACACAATAACAACTCTTCTTGTCATATTGACGCCACCATCATAAACTGGGACACAAGCAAAAAAAAAAGACCCGCGTGGGGGTTTGCTCATGAAATCATGCTTTCCCACAACTCCTTAGTTTGACACTCAAAAGACTACATGAAATGAACTAGGGCGATAACGTATATTTTTCTTTATGTCGGTTTCATTTGATATTTTGAATTATTGACAAGGGAACGTGAATGCTCATCAAAAAAGGTTGAAAATACAAAACCCACCCAGACATTACAAAAAATTCAACAAATAATTAGCCAAAAGCTGGTATAGAAACACTCTGATACACATAACACGACGGGTACAATATAATGCGCAACAAGATATATATCAAACAGAACTCTAACTAATATGAAAGACAGTAATTTATTAAGTCTAGTCACGGTTCCAGATAAAAGGAATAAACAGACACCACAATTATCCAATCCTAAGAAACATTAACTGACGCATCAGATGCTTCTAAGCCGAATCTAGAATATAATTTCAAAACTACATCCTCCGTATATTATATCATCACATTTTACTGCCAGCTTCAATCACTTCGAGACATGACATTCAATTTGGCGACAGCTTGTTTTTAACGGGTTAATACTTTTAAACGAAATATTCGACGGATGATTTTAAAATTTGTGGCAACAAATAATAAGATAATTCAAGATAATAATTATGTAAATCATTAAATTCGCTCATTAGTATCTGAATCCAAATATCACATTCCAAATACGTCTAAGCAACTTTTAGTCAGGCGTCAAAAAAAACTGCATGTAAGCTAGAATGAGATTTAATGAAGAACTTTAGGATTTACCGTCTAGTAAAAAAGGAAGCTAATTGGTAAAATTCATTTAATAAAAGGTATATGGTTATTTAATGTTAAACAATAAAGTTATGGTATACTGAGAGATTTAAGGCTAGATTGGTAATTTAGGGCTTTACTCAAAAAATAGGTCAAAATTATTTAGAACCATTTTCATCATTAATAGCAATGAATTCAATAAGAATCTTATTCAGCTTGAGCGCGATTAAAGGATGATAGATGCTGAGAATACATTCCACAGTGGTAAGCTGATATATATGTATATATTGATCCATCTAACTATTGTTATAATGAAAATAGCACTGTCTGTTTATTAAATAAAGCATTATATAGTCCAAAAAATGTATCTTTGATTTTCTATCAAACATTTTCAAAGGCATCTATACAATCTGTATTTAAATCATAAAACCTAGATCCATGCATTTGATACAATAAAAAATTACCAGTGTATATGGTACAATGTCTGTTGATAGTTTAATTATAATTAGTTGAACAGAAAAAAGTATCAAAGAAACTAAAAATATATCAGAAACACGATTATTCATAAAAGACTAAAATACACCTAAAGCTTTCTTGGGTATACCAATTAAACATTCTAGAACTGTACACAAATGTTCATAATGTAATTCTTTTGTAGAGAAATAAATAAATATATACTATAAATGAACTTGAACAAACTTGCTTTAAACCAAAATTTCGTTTATCAACACGAAAGCAATGAGCTTAAACTAAAAATGAATCAAAATGTTCTTTTCACCATTCCAAAATACAAATACTTCCAAAATTTCTGCTGAACTGACGCATCTTATTGACATTCGAATCCAAGCAAATTATATAATACTTCACCAACTTGTAATTCTGTATTCCTTTCAAAAAAGCTTTTATTATCTTCAGTCGTGGATGCTTTCATTAATCAGCCTGATATGCATAGAAACTAATACGCAATATCTTGCTTTCTCTCAAAAACTTCATAAATCAAGTCCTCTAACAATTCCAAAACCGTTTTTTCCTATTCCAAAACGCAAAAACGGTATGTGCCACCCAATCCTAAAAGCCACCAACGACCGTTTTTGCATATTAAAGTGATTTATCCGTATATATAAGGATTTTATTGCAGTGGTCTATTTGTAGGGGGAGGGACATGCTGGGGCAAGCTCGTTCGGCGCGGTGGTGGGTGCATGGATGTTCGTGGGCTTCCATGGCAATTTGGGGGGCAAAAAAATTTTGTCCCGCAAGAAATTTGGTCGTAGTCATGAGAGTTTGCAGTAGCGCGCACCGGCTTGTTGGATTTCGAGATTCTTTTGTTTGTTTTTCTAAAAAACATGAAGGCGTTTAGATGCTCAGTTTTTTCAGCTAACGATCAGTCTTGTATATGGTTCTGACAAAGATCTAGACAACCAAGGGTTCCAAAATATAGCGATATGTTTAACATTCAATTTGTAAGCGAATCCATTTAGTCTTGGTTGTTAGCTTTTGGAAATGGCGATTGAGATAGTGATTGGGATTGTGATTGAAATAGTGCTCAAGTTTCTATTCATTAGATAAAAGAAGACTGGCTAATATATACTTAATGATTGGATTACTTTAATCCGCTAGATTGGATATTTTATTTTGATGTATAATCTCGTCTGTTATATATTTATTTGAGGATGGGCTTTTTACATTTCAAGCAGGAGAATTTTTAAATAAACATGAAGAAATAGCTCCATCGGATGTATGATACCTTTTACCAGATACCGGTAATAATAATTGATTTTGGGTTTGCAGTTTAGTTTAAAATTGAAATTTAATTGAGCTGGTAAACGGATAATATGTTTTACTACAATTATAATTTAGTTGATTGTAAATAAAGGTAAGAATATATGTTGAATTTCTTGGTTGACGTAGTGTGTCCTCACATTGGTGTTAAAATTAACTAATAAGATTATATTATACATTGAAATTGGGAGTTAATTGAACACGCGAATTTATAATTAATGGGATTGGGAAGAGATCAAGGATAACTGATAATACACAGTATTTAAATACAAGATAAAATAAACAAAGTATTGATTTTAAATATTTTATACAGAAGAATAATTATTATAAAGATAAAAGGTTATATATGGGATTAACAAAAACATAAGCGAAAAAAACACAACGGTAAGATAAAGAAAAAGGCAGATCAATGAAAAAATAAAAAATAAAAAATAAAAAATATAGAAACACAGAGGCAAAAAATAAAAACCCAATTACAGTGGATACAAATATAGAGGAAAGCGAATACCTGACAGGTAAAAATAAGAAGAAAGAAGGAAATACTGCAACATGGAATTTGTTGCGAGAGTCTCTGGCCATCGATTCAGAATCACAATTTTAAAATTAGTGTGGATGGAATATAGAGGGAACGAAAAGTAAACAAAAAAAAACATGAAAAGTAAACAAAACAACAGGAAGGATGAAACACTACAACATGGAATTTGTTGCGAAACTCTCTGGCCATCGATTTAGAATCACAATTTTAAAATTAGTGTGGATGGAATATAGAGGGAACGAAAAGTAAAAAAAAAAAACATGAAAAGTAAACAAAAAGGTTTTTTCTAGCACTTTTTTTTATCTCTGTTTCGGCATTTTCCTAATTAAGCCAATTAGGCAATATATATGGGGACCAGTTCATACATATAAACATACAAAGAACGGGTCTAGACGCGCTATTAGCTTTTGAGGCGATACTCATGGAACACATTACAACACATTACAACAAATACAATTGATGATTATGATGATGATGCTGATGTTTTGAATACACTGTTGTAAGCACAAGAGTGGATATTTTACAAATAGCCAACCCTGGATATTAAATCCATGTGTAAAATTAATAAACTATGGTGATGATAATAGTAATTATAATAATACTTGAATAACTATTAAATTTCGATGCTATACTAAACGAAATGTAATTGGCCTTATTAAAAGCAATAAAATATACAATATAAAGTGTAATGATAAGACCAATCTGATGAGTGTATATATTAGTCACTAAGTTTGATATCATATCAATTAACTGAGATAATTAAATTAAATTTCCTAATTGGGAATTTGAAAGCTATAAACATGATGGGATTTTTTTTTTTTTTTGAAGTTTTATAAATCTTTAATAGTAAATAATTATATTTAAAACATGGGTTAAATCAGTTATTATAATAAATAATAAATTCTAATTCTAATTATACAATTGATGAATTGTTTATTCTAATTTAGCATAAGTCTACCTTAAACTTGTTAAATTCTTAGTCCGTAGTTCTCATCCGTACACCCCTTGGCGTTTTTTTTTTTTTTTCTTTTTCTATAAAGAGTAGGCGAACATGATTTAATTTTAATTGCCATCAGTATTAATTTGCCTTCCAAATTATTATTTACTTCTTTAATTTAAAATTACGCATTGTCGTTTAAAATTAGTCAATAAATAGCTTAATACAAAAATGAATAGTAACGATTGGCAAAAATTTGCAAGAGACTTGCAAAAGAGAGCAGAAGATATTTCAAGATCTTCGACTGGTCCAGGCCGTCAAAGTTTCAGGCCAGGATCTGGTGGTTCACCAAAGGGCGCTTTATTCGGTGCTGGTGGTTTAATCTTAGCAGGAGCTGCCCTTTTAGCCATCCAAAGCTCTTTATACAATGTTAATGGTGGTGAAAGAGCTGTTATTTACGATAGGCTTACCGGTATTAAACCTCAAGTTGTTGGTGAAGGTACCCATATTAAAATTCCATTTTTACAATTTCCAACAATCTATGATATCAGAGCTAAACCAAGAACTGTTGCGTCATTAACAGGTACCAAAGATTTACAAATGGTTAATATTTCTTGTAGAGTCTTATCAAGGCCTGATGACCATGCATTACCAACAATTCACAGAACACTTGGTAAGGATTACGATGAAAGAGTTTTACCTTCAATTGTTAATGAAGTTTTAAAAGCAGTTGTTGCACAATTCACTGCCATTCAATTGATTACTCAAAGAGAAAAAGTTTCTAGACTTGTCAGGGAAAATTTGGTCAGAAGAGCAGCTTATTTCAATATTTTATTAGATGATGTCTCACTTACTGCAATGACTTTCTCGCCAGAATTTTCTTCAGCTGTTGAAGCAAAACAAATTTCCCAACAAGATGCACAAAGAGCCTCGTTTGTTGTTGATAAAGCTCTACAAGAAAAACAATATATGGTTGTTAAGGCTCAGGGTGAAGCTAAGTCGGCTGAATTAATTGGTGAGGCAATTAAGAGATCAAAAGATTATGTTGAATTGAAAAGATTGGAAACTGCAAAGGAAATTGCAGAAATTTTAGCTAAGTCTCCTAACAGAGTTTTCTTGGATAATGAAGCATTATTATTGAACACTGTTACTGATTCTAGATCTAAAAAATGAGTGAATAAGGACCATATATACTGGCGAATATTAAAAGAAAAAAAATAAACCTTTTGTATATAGTAACAAGTTTTTATTTTATATAACTTGTAAGATGAAATAAATTATAACTGTAAAAAATTTTTTTCAATGAAAAAATTATAATGAAAGACCTTCTAGCATATATACTTGGGGATCAAAATATATGTTTTATTGTTTTTATATAAAGTAAAATATATATCCATTGATACTTAAGTAACAAGAAAATTAGAGAAAAATTAATCAATATTAACTATAGAGACAGGGTCTTCAAAAGGGAAATGCAACATTTTGTTTAAAACTACAGAACTAAAAATACATGCTATTTATCATATATTTCAAGCAATAACGCCACTTAAAGTGGAATTTGCTGCAACAGCACCGTTACTCTTTGTGTTCAACCATTTTAAGTATTCGACAACTCTACCTTTGATTTCTTCGTTAGCAAATTGATTTAATCTTTCAATGTTTTCTTCTCTACCTAAAGTACTTTCAGCAATCAATTTATCCTTTTCAGTTTCCTTTGCAAAAACTCCAGAGAAGAAGTTAATAACTAATGGAATATTTGAATTAATCCATGAATT
This sequence comes from Pichia sporocuriosa, assembly GCA_030574275.1. NCBI lineage: Eukaryota > Fungi > Ascomycota > Pichiomycetes > Pichiales > Pichiaceae > Pichia > Pichia sporocuriosa. The sequence goes on from JAJMES010000031.1 coordinate 6,867, forward strand.
TTCTTCTGTTGATAATTTCATAACTAATTGGAAAATTGGAGTATTTTCTTCAAAGCCTGTTTCTAATGGTAAATGTTCAAATAATGCAGGTAAAATTGCATCAATTGGTACTGCGTTTTGATGTTTCAATGTCATACGAGCAACACAACCACATGCATTTGCAAAAGTTCTGTTTATAGTTTCAGCAGTTTCTTCATCACCATCTTCATTCTTTAATGCTTCTTTATCTGCCTTATTTAATAATTTAGATAATGATTGCAAAATAGTTGAATAAGCTGAAGATGCATCAAAGGTTGCAAATTCAATTGCAATACCAACACCATAGGCTGCATTACCACGAACTTCACTTGATTTATCATTAGTTAATTTATTGACAAAAATTTCAAGTAATTCTTGACTGTATGGATTGTTAGTTTTCATACCGTTAGTAATTTCTGCAAGACAACCGAGAGTAGAAACACGTTTACCCTTAGATTTAGAATTAATTTGAGCATAAATAACATCTTTAAATTGAGCGAATATTTGTGGGAATTCTTCGTTAATAGCACTTGATAATGAAATTAAAACTTCCAATGCAGAATCAAAAACGATTGCATCAGTTTCATTGGTATCTTCGTCTGATGGGATATCTTCGTCTTTTTCTTGACATGGATGTTCATTCTTTAAAATTTGAGAAATTTGTTCCAATAAAGTAGATAATGAATTTGAGTCATTTTCATCAATGACTGCAATCTTACCCATATCTTTAGCATATTCATAAATACAATCGAGACAAACAATAATCATATTGTAATCAACTTCATCAATCATTGATTCGATAGTATTTTGTCTGACTGATTGAATTAAAGCGGAAACAGTTTCGTTAGTACCATAAAGATCATACATTGATTTGGTAATTTTCCACATAACATTTATACAGCTTGCACCAATTGAGAATGATTCAATAATTTGTTGTTTTAAAACTGTGATAGTAGATTCGACATATGGAGAAAATGCTGCCTTAGTACCAACAGCTAAATCACCCAATGCAACTAATGCAACTTCCTTTTCAGTTGAAATACCAGAAGCAAAGTTTAAGTTTTCAGCCAATGATTCTTCATCAACATCATTTTCATCTAAATTCATTTGGAACTCATCTTGTTCCAAACATTTTTGAATTTCTGGGATAATCTTTGGTAAGAATGATGAAAATTGTTCACCATAAACCTTAGCCATATTTGAAATAAATGCAAAACCGGCTTCTCTTAATCTACTGTTATCACAATGGATTGCAGAATATGAGGCATTCATTAATGGTTCAGCATAAGGACCGAAAGCTTCACTACCAACAGCACGAGCCATAGAAGAAATATTTTCAAAAGTTTGAGCACGTAATTCAATATCGTCTTCGGTCATACCTTCAAGAGAATCCATATTCGCAATGAATTTTTCAAGTAATTGAATTGAATTTTGGAAATATGGTGTAAAGTATTTACCAGATGCATAAGCTACTGAACCAATTGCTGAAACAATAGCAGATTTTAATGAAGATGTTTGAGCTGAATCCAACATATGGAAAAGTTTGTTCATTAATGGTTCAATATAATCTTTAATAGCATCGGATGCCATATATTCAATTAAAGTATCTAAAGCATATGTTGCAAATTTGTAAACTAAAATTTTATCAGTTGAATCAATAATTGTAATAATAGGTTGCATTAATGTTGCATAGTATTCAGCAACGCTATCCTTCAATGATTCACCTAAAATTGATAAACATTTAAGAGCAGCTGCTTGAACGATAATTGAAGAATCATGAAGACCAGCAGTAACCATTTGAATAACCTTTGGTAATTGGACACTTAAATAATCTGGACCACCTTCAACACATGCAGAGATAGCCAATAAAATTGCTCTTCTTTCATATGGACTGGAAGAAGCCAACATAGTTGGGGCAATTTCTAAAACTGGTTGAATAATTTGATTTGGTGGTAATTCATAAGCTAATATATTAAGAAGACGAATAGCTAAGGCATTTGGTTCATCTTCTTCGTTTTCATTTTCTTCAGATTCATTGCTTAATTGATCTTCAATTTCTTCATCTTCTTCACCCGCAATACGAAGAGCTGTTTGAGCTAATTGTTGACCAATTTGAGCTTGAGAAATTTTAGATTTTCTGTAAGAAACACATTGAGTTAAGTTAGCCAATGCATAACCACGAACTTGTGATTCAACTTCGGTATTAATTGAAGTTTCCATCATGAATTGAACAATACTAAGGAAATTTTCACCTAAAAGTTTTATGTCTAACATAATTAAATAATTAAAAGCGGTGAATAATTCTTTAGTTTTATCAGCATCATCGAAATTTAATGAAGATTTTAAAACTTGTAACATACTTGGAAGTAATGAAGAAAATGGGCCTCCTAAAGTGTTTAATAAAGCTTCATCTTCATCGATAGCACCTGATAAAGCTTCTAAACAAAGAACAGTATTGATTTGAACAACTGGGGATTGGGTATCTTGCAAAGTAGTTGCAAATAATTCTAAGAAAGAGCTACTGTGTTCTAACCAAGCTAATGGTAATTGTTCTAAAATACAGTATAAAATAAAAGTTGCAGTTTCTCTAGTTTGTTGATTTGAATCGGATGCAGCAGAAACTAATGATTGTAAAAGAGTCAACCATTTTTCATTTTCAATATCCAAATAAGCAATATCAGCAATTAATCTTGAAGTGACGTGTCTAATGTCTTGTTTTGGATAAGAGAAAGCAAATGATAAAATTGAATCTCTAATTGATTGTTGAATTGAATCATCTAATTCTTCCCAGTATTTGTTAACTAATTTCTTTGCTTCAACAGCAGCTAATTTTTTAACACCCTCATTTTCAGAGGTTTGTAAGATTTGAATCAATGCAGGTAAAGAAACTGTCTTGTTGAAAAATTCAGTCTTTAAATGGTTTGTTGCTTGTTTAATTGCTTCATTGTCTGGAAGCAATACCATTGACAAGGTATTTTCTAAGGATTGAACAAACTGTTGATCCATGGTTTTCAATGTTAAACGCTTGGGTGGTCTTACAGATAGGAAATAAAAAAAGATAAGAGTAAATTTAAAGTAAATTAAAAAAGATTTGAAATATACAGAAATAACTATTTATTCACAATAAAATTTTAATAAATAGAAAAAAAAAAAATTTTTTTCTTTTTTTTTGTTTCTTTTTTGAGATCAGCAAAAAAAAAGTTTTTTGAAAAATTTTTTTGTGAAAAAAAAAAAAGAAACAAAAAAATAAAAAAAAAAAAATATTTGAATTTGGTGCACGGGTTTTAATCTTCAACCAGATTTTGTTAACAAACGGACATTTGACAGATAAACATATGGGAATAGGCCTTTACGGAGAGAAAGGCGTGGTTCTTTAACTCTATCCATTGGTAGATATTATTTCAATTTATCAGTTATAGGCATGTCTGCAAAGGCACTTTATCAGGTATACAATGTGGCAGTGGGCTCATCAAAGATTTTGAAAGAGTCGTTAAATGTTGTCACTAGCAACTGCACACTTTTACAAAATTTGAAGGGAAATGATGAATTATACAATGAGACAAAGATGATTTCAGAGAATGCAAGAGCAAAGGCAGGGAATAGACCTTTTAATGATGCAAATGTAACTTCACTCTTTCATCATAAAGTAGAAAGTGGTGATCATGAAGTTGATATTTTTAAATTAGCAAGATCAAAATCTAACAAAGCTCGTAAACTGAAAGATTCACATGATCATAAAACAAAGCACAACCATAATCATCAACAAAAACGTGAATTTCACACATCCAGACTCAATCTAAAAGAGGATGATAAAGATATGGAAATTGTCATTGGAAGAAAAGAAGAACCAGCGGTTAAAATGACACAAGGTTCAGTTCCATCTTCCAGATTAGGTCGTCTGTTTCATTTTGGTACTTTGGCCGCTTCTATGGGTGCTCATGTTTTAAAAGACACTGCTACTCATTATGTTAAAAGTGGTAAAATACCTGAAATAAAATCAGTTATTTTATCACCCCGTAATATTGAACTCATGGCTCGGAAGTTCTCTCAAATGCGTGGAGCTGCCTTAAAAGTTGGTCAAATGTTGTCTTTTCAAGATAATTCTGTCTTACCTCCTGATGTTCAACAAATATTGCTTAGAGTTCAAAATAATGCACATTATATGCCTGCAGATCAGCTGGAAAAGACAGTTTCATTTGAATTAGGTGATGGTTGGAGAAAGCGTTTATTTGCAAGTTTTGATGATATTCCTATCGCTGCCGCTTCAATTGGCCAAGTTCATACTGCTGTTACTCGGAAAGAATTAGATCAGGTTGTTGTTAAAGTTCAATATCCTGGTGTTGCAAATTCAATTGATTCAGATTTGGATAATATATTGACTTTATTAACTACTACAAACATGTTGCCACCTGGTTTATTTTTAGAAAAGTCGGTTGCAAATGCAAGAGTTGAATTAAAATGGGAATGTGATTACATTAGGGAAGCTTCAAATATTGTAAGGTATAAAGAAATG